>CAAKHB010003174.1:50032-63556 GCA_901007665.1 Aeoliscus strigatus | reverse complement strand
ATGTGGCTGGAGTCCAAACAAGTCCCCAACCACAGATACACATCCAGCTTCGCCTGGACCGACAAGCCTGCAACACGTTTCCCTGGAGGCTGCACATGTGCGTGCACACAGGCACACAGGCACACACACACACACACACACACACACTAACTCATCACCTCTGCTGACCTGAACTTCACGTTCCATGTGTTTATTCGCCCTACCTACCTTCAGGAACAGTGTCACAATCTTGCCGCAGTGGATCCCTCGAGCCTCTTGGCTGCTAGAGTACAGCAGGTCTCTGGCTCGAATCCGAGCATACGCAACGCGCTTGTTGTTGCTCAACAACCACACAAAAACATCTGGGACTGTGTGCTGAGGCTGCGATGGGATATGTAGATGATAAATTCCAGGTTCAAATACACGTCATAGTGACTGTTCAGTGATTCTTGTACCTCCTCCACCAGGAACAGAAGTCTGTGTGTGAGTTTTGTTGCGTCCTGCAGCATTTCTTTCACACCACCGGCTTTTCTCCTCTTCTCCACCAGACCCTTTGCGTCTCCTATCATACTCTCCTGTAACACAATCACACTGCTGTGATTAAGACACTCCACCTGAGTTTCAGAGATGGAAAAACACTTTTTAAAGGCTTGTATGACTTAATTAAAAAAAGAAGAGGCTACTGTCACCACGCTGCGTAGGTAAACTGTGATGTACTCAAGGTGAAGGTGAAGTTCATTGACTTGGGGTCATACTTTTCCCACACAGTTCAAATTAGATTGATAAAATGTTATTCTACAAATTTATATTTATTCCTTGCTCTCATGAATTTTAATGTTTTTTTTTTTATGTTTTTTTTCTCTCCTATACCACTGATATTTATTCATTTCTTGATATAGTTATTTTGCGTACTTGTACAGCTCTTTTGATAAATAACTACTTTTGTGTATTTAGGTTATGTGTTCTGTACAATGATGATTATAGGATATGTTGCTGCTGCTGTGTATGTGTATGTGCGTGTGTGTGTGTGTGCGCGTGCGTGCGTGCGTGCATATCTATGATTTCCCCACCAGCTCCTGTTTACACATTGTGAGGCGTTTCTTGTCAAGCTGTGTCAGGTAGCTGGACTTGAGCTGTGCCTTCAACTTTGCCTCTGCTGCTGCTATAAAACTCCTGTAAAAAGAACACACACTCAGATCCCACAGGAGGACTCTGAAACAGAGGCCTGGATCACAAAACAAGCATGCGTGTTCAGGTTAGATGACTTTACAGGTATGAAGTGGTTTCATGACATAATGAAGTGAGTTTAGTCTTCCTGCTATGGATGTTTTCGATGATGACATCATACTATGATGTTGGGGGCTGGACGCGTTCATTAACTGGTTATGATATGACGAGCATGCAACATGAGTTAATGTCCATATTTCTTCAGCAGCGTGATCACCAGAACTACCTTTGTAAAACAGAAAATAAATGGTAATGGGGGAATGGAGTCTGTGTAAGTAAAGACAAGTAAATGACCAGCTGACACAAAAGGTGAATTCCATTTGTTTGTGACTACCTGGCATCAATACAGAATTCTTTGATGACTGTTCTGAGCGCATGCTCTGCCCCTGGATCTGAATTCCTGTGAAGCTCAGCTGCACTGGCTACACCTTCTTCCTGGAAGAAGACGCATTGGATGGGCATTTTCAAAATAATGGCAGCGATTTGACAAGGTAGTATCTATAGGAAACAAGTAGGGGCAGCATGCTGCGAATGTGTGCATACAAATAGAACAGCAATGCTCTCCAGCATGTTTGAGTTGTAGAGTCGGTACGTTCTGTCCTCCCAGTGGCTCAGCACGTTGATGCATGGCTTCCGTTTAGTCAGGGGCAAGTACATGTAGTACCTACACAAACAGAGTATTAATAGTTCCTCCTTTCTCACACTGTTAATAAAAGTAAAACTGAATTCTTGAGTCTGCTTGGGCCATGCACCCCCTGCCCACTGTGATGTCAATGAGACCAAATAATGGCACAAGAAACAGCATCACTCAACCGGTTTCCTTCAGTGATCACTGGTTTTTCTGGAGGCGTGGTGGACTTGGTGGTGGAGGTCCTGGTGGGATCCTGAGGGTCTCTGGGAAGGAGGGGGGAGGATGGGGAGGAAGGGGAGGGGCTACGTGAGGAGGAACTGAAAGTATCACTGCTGTCTAGAACATCTAGTGCCTTCCTCCTACGGCTGACGGCAGGGCTAGTGGCACTGAGGAAGGGCTGGCCCACTGGCTCCTGGATGTTACCATAGTTACCTGAAAGAGGAAATAAATACAGTGTAACAGAAAACGTCTTCACTTTTATTGTATAATTTCAGATGGAAGGGAAAACTGAGAGGAATGCATGTGGCCGCTCACCCACAGAGAACTCAAAGCTGATGGGCTTGTCTCCAATCTTCCTGTCAATCATTGTGGCTTCAAATAACGCCCCAAACAGGAGGAAGCTCTCTCCAGGATTTGCCTTCAGCTGAACACAGGGACATTCATTCAACTACAAAACCCAAGGTTCATCGGGAAACGTCCAAACGTTTGAAGACAATGACCATGTAATGAGGGCGCAGAACCACTCAACCTACTCAGCGGCGCCCCCTCCTGGATACCTGTACTGGTTCCTCAAAGACGCATTTTCTTCCTTACCTCTGGAGGAGATTCGACAGGCAGGACTTCTGCTGCTGATCCTGCTTTTCCTTTGTCATCGTCTACTACTCCTCCAGAAGCTCCTCCTCCTCCTGCAGTCTTAATATCCTTTCCTCCAGCCTTTCCTGCCTTGGTGTCCTTCACAGTTTTGACCACTCGGCTGAGTTTTGACTCTGACCCCATCCCTCCTGACAGGATCTCCACTGCCAGCTCAACGTAGACCCGACCCCTAACAGCAACAAGGATTGGACAGATTGTTGGTGACCATCTCATTATTACTATCATTAAGTAAATGTTTGAATTATCAAACACTGACCTATAAGACACGCCCTCTCCAATGCCTTCATTCAGCTCCGCCGTGTCATCGCCCAGTGAAAAGTTTCTGGCAGAGCCGTACAGGTTAATCCAAGCAGGACCAAAGGTGGGTAAAAACCCTGGAGAAGGGTGGGAGGAGAAAGAGATGGAGACGAGCCATGACCCCCCCAGCCCCTTCCACTCCAACAGATCCTTTTGATTTACTGTAATCCATCCTTTCTTTGCCCTCACCTCTGTCACCATCCTGCTCATTGGAGACGCGTCTCAGGTCAAAGTAATGCGTTCCTATGGCAACATCACTCATGCTTCCCTCATCCCAAATCTACAAGGACAAAGATTTACACACAAATTAACACACACAAATCTAATTTGTGATGTCGAGAGTCTGGCCTCTGCCCTGTGATAAATTCAGACCTGGATCTTCATTCTCTGGCACAGAGGAGGAAACATCTCTGTGAAGACAATCTGCTCGTTCCACACTGGGTCTGCTGTGGACCTCTGAGTGGATGTGCGACCCTAAAGACGCGAAGACGAGAAAGCATTTCATTCTCACCACTTTTTAAACCAGTTTCTTAAGTTTCCTGTGAGAGCCACGCATATTCTACGATATGGACATTCACATCTGCGGGAACTTGCATGTGTTTGTATGCAAATATCTTCTGCGTGCAGACATCAAACCCACCACTTGTTTGAAGAAGCCGACCACTACATAAGGATCTATGAGTGCTGTGTTGTCTCCTATGAAGGCTTTGGTGACGTTGGCCATGATGCTGGAGTTGTTCCGGGGAAGACCTTCAGCTCTATAAACCTTCACACAGAAACGAGCCCAAGGTCGCTCGGAAGGAAATCCTTCCGGAATCAACAGGTTCCTGAGACAGAGACATCCACCACCAAGAAACACACATCTTACCCAGTCAAATCTGAGAAATACTGTATAATATTGTAAAAAATGTATGAAATAAACTAAAACTACATGTCCAAAGTATTCACCAGTTAAATTATATACAACTATCAGGATATATTCTCTGGCCATCTTCTACTGCAAAATTCCAAAACCCAGCTGTGTATGTGCATCCACTAAAAGGAAAGGGATTCTTCTCAAATAAACCGGGTGTCATTTGCATAAAAGTTGTCGTGCAAATCAGCTGAGGAGGTGTATGTATCCCATCTATAACTCTCTTTTTGATCATCATTGTGAAGAAGGGTATAATACATGTATTTATGTATTCATATCAAAACAAATGTGGAATGAACACAATCTTTCCAAAGTGCACGTCATTCTCATACATATATTAAACATTTCATCATGCTCACATAATTCTTCATGTTGACATACCACACCTAAGTGTGATATACTTTATATACGATAAACTATAGGGTTCTTTGACACATGAGAAATTTAATTTTGTACAAAGTTTCTTGTAGAGGCTAAACGTACCCTATGGATGTACGTACCTTTTTTTTTCCGTAATTAAGAGCGACCTACTTGTCTATTTGCTCTTCAGCATCACTTGCTTTCGTCCCAGGCTGGATGGCATCTCCCTTTGCTGAGACACTGATGTCACACTTGACGTACCCTTTGACGCCGGTGCTAATGTCGCCTGGATTGGTCAGCACTGCCCACTTGTTCATAAACTGATGACCTGGAAGAGAAAAAAGGAGGAGGAAGAGCTACAGATTTTATGTGATGAAGAACTGAGCACCATTAGATCAGTCAAGGCCTCTCTCGTCCATATCTCTGGGTTATGAAAAAGGACTGGCCAAGCATATAGCAAATGGTTTGTCATTCACCTGGCTGCTTGTAGACTGTCCACACATCCAGCTTAAAGGAGCCGACACAAAAACTCCGCAGCATCTTTGAATGCATCACCTACAGAGATCGCAAACATGAATAAGCCTAAATGTTGTAAGTAAAATGAAAAAAAAAAAGTCTTACAAAAGAGGAGCAGCCTGTTTATAATGTAAACTGTAGATGATGCTCGAGGCATATGAAGACAGATCATCAGAGAGCACACCTGCTTTTACTCACCGACAGCTTGATGACTTTGTCGAAAAAAAACTCTTTGTGGGCAAAGAAGTCGAACACAAAATACTGGTGGAAATATGACGGGCGACAGTAAGAAAAGTCAACAGAGTCCTGATGAGTGGACCATTTGAACATACGGACTAATGATTCAAAGAAGCTTTGAGGGACCTTGAGGGACTTCTTACCTCATTGTAAAAAGGAGCACTGGTTCCCTCTTTGACTGACGTCTGCTTTTTTTCATCGCCGATCTCAATCACCACACTGGGGTCAATGTTTTCACCCACCAGCTGCCTGGCCTCTGTGATGTTAATGGCAATCTGTAAATCAGACAAACAAATACACAAGCACAAAAAAGTACACAGATAAAACATACATCGACCACAAGTTAGGTGGATAATTTTACTTCAGCACTGGACAAATTCCTTCATTTACTTCAAGTACTAGGTCATGTCTTTTTCATGTATATATTATTGAAGCATACAGCACATGTCTGAGTCCTCTATGTTCTTACTTGGAAGTTCTGTTGTTTCCCTTCGCTGTCCTGGATGCACGTTTTCAGTTTGGACCTGTGGAGGAGATCAGTTCCGTGTCTCCATCAGGCCACTGCCGCGGTGTGAATGTGTCGTCTTAAGTCACCATGTCTGTCACATGTGAAACTATGGCACACTCCACTGTTTGCATTAAAAACGCCTGCAAACAAAATACCTCTTTGTGTTTGGGTTCATCCTGGTTCTGACAGTAGAGCTTCCTGGTTGATCCTCAGTGTTTTCTCCCTCCAGCAGGTGAAATGCTTCCGCAGGCACATCCGCCTCGCTGTCTGTGATGTGTGCACACATATACAGTTATTTGACCTTTCCTATATGCACCGTTTATTCTGGGTCATCGACAACCAAATTTGAGTCAGATTTTATTCTATGTTTCCTTGATGGGTTGATGTTGGTCTCTGTGTGGTGCCCATAGGGTGAACGTAGCTTGTATTTGACCCAGTGTCCATTTCTGGTCGGTGTGGATTTGTCTTGATTAAAAACCCACTGACCAATCTGCCTCACGTAAATTATGAACTCTTGTCGGACGTGTTTGCTGCACATTAATGCAGTGATGATTCTAATTTAGCTATTTCTATAAAGTCCTTTTTCCTTGTGCGAATCTAGAGTCTGACAACATTTGGTCAAAAAGTCAAGATTATAAAGCCCTCTGAGCCCTTGTAATTCAGGGTTATGCAAATAAAATTGCATCACAGCATACTCTTTGCCTACTGCTCATGTGACTGTTTGACAAGGGTTAGCCTAGACTACAGGGATGTGATAGAAATAATACACTATATGGCTCACTGAAAATAGGCAAATGTGTTTGTTTTCCAGGCCTTACCCACAGCTGCCTTATTTGCCAGGACCAAGTCTGTGTTGACTTTCTTCTTCTTCTTCATTTTCAAGCCAAACATGAGCTTGGACTTCCTGCAATCAAGACACAAAGAATCTTAATTTTAACTTGAATCAACACAGAAATACATGTCACCAGTTTGGTAAATATGATATTTATTATTATTATTATTATAAACTGTATGTAACTACAGTCTTTTAGAAATATTGGTATACATCTAAATAGCAAAAGGAGTCACCAAAACACAAAATATGAATGACCGCAAACTTCCTCAAAAACTTGATGTTTAAAACTTAAACTTGATGTTTAAGCTTTACACCCAATATGTAGTATGATTTACAAGAAGTACAGCTAAGAAGAATTCATTGTCATTGTTAAGAACAACAAGCTAAAAATATTTAGCAGCTCAGCATGGCAGTAAAATAAAACAAACACACACACACACACACACACACACACAAATAATGAACATTCACATTCACCATAAATGGAATAAAATCAAATCAAATAGTTATTTTAAATATTTGTATTTATAAGTACAAATATTTATAAAAATTCTATTTATATTGTTGGAGACAACATACTACTGTTGGTCTGTTCCCACGGTAACATTGTCTGGTGGTGCTAATATCCAAACCATAGTATTGTCACACAGCATTTTGTTTCAACCCAAGCCAGTTGTTTACTACAACCAGACAATTAGCATACAATGATTGTAAAATCAAAGTACTTTGAGCTGGAAGCTGAACTGCTCACCGTAGCTGGGTTCCAGGACCGCATGGGATGTCCATTTTGTTGTGTGTCAAACTAAAATCACAAGGAATGCTGGCGTCCCCCGTTACAGTGGATCGTCATGAGGCTAAACCTCAACAAGAGTTCATGCCATAGCGATACAGCCTAGAATAAAATGTATTCACTGATGTGACCATGAACCATCTACATATGTGTGCATGGATTAAACAGCGCCTACCTCCTTATTGTAAAGAAAACATTCTCCTTGTATTTAATTTGCTGTGGATACATGCATTCTTTAAGTATTTGTTTTGGTGAAGGGATCTGCCCTCGTACATTTGCACTCCCCAAACTTCAAGCATTTTCACTTAAAGACTTGTGTGACATTTGTACAAATTAGATTTAATTTCTTTTCCAGTGTACTAGATCGATTTAACCTTTAGTAAGATACTTTACAAATAACCTCTAAAACTCCATAAACTGACTTGGCTGATTGTAGTCCTAGACCTAGAACTTGGTCCTTTTGGCTGTGATGGTGTTCTAATTACCACCACGAAATCATGCTCCCTAATTCTGTCTGTGCATTGCAGTTTATGATAATCCTGACACAAAAGTTGTGTGACATACAAAGAAGTGGTGGATATAATGATCATCATCTACAAACTGCAGACATTATGAAACAAATGTCTCACTTGAGAACACAAACTTCAGTTCAGGTACATATGTGTAAAACATGACCTGGTTCCTACCTTTGCTTCGTTTCATTCATCAGCAGCTGCAAACACTCTGGATGTGTTTGACTTTTAGTGAAAGTGACACAAAGCCCACTTATGAGACATTGAGACACAGTGACCATTCACAGCCTGACAAAGTGATTGGTGCTTGAAATGTTTGTTCAGAGGATGAAGTAGTGACACTGTAGGAGCATGTGGCTGATGGATGGATCTGCCCTTACTGATTTGTCTTTGATTAGTTGGCCTGAGACGGAAGGTCTGGCCACATTTCAATGCCCACACAATTTGTAAAACCCTTGGTGGGACTGAGACACAAGCCGAGACATGGTTGTTAACTGTGTGTGTGTGTTGTAATCATGTGACCAGTGACCAGGATGTATGAAACTAGCAGAGTTAACAAATCCACCCTTTGCAAACACACAGTTACACCCATTCACCCAGGTCTCCTATGTCCTATGTGTATTCACGTTCAAATTCACATTAAATGCAGCTTGCAGCACATTACAAATCCTAGCTTACCTTCATTTTGGTATGTCTACAGTACTGGTAGTATAGAGAATATATCTGATCTGATAATATACTACTGTACATACAAATTATACAAACATACAAATTAACTGATCATCCTGAGCATGGTAATCTGAAGCACCTTGTTAAACATCAATAAATAACTAAATTATAACGTAAATATAATTAATATTAGATATAAATACAAATAAGTACATAAATAAGTATGATTGTATTCATGGGATTGAAATGTCGTCACCTACAAATGGGTCACATGCCATGTTACTTAACTGCAAAAAGGAATTTAAGTCAAACATTGTAGTTTGAATTACGCTATTTATAGGCTGTCTGCACATCATCATTACACATTTACCAGATCAATTAGTGTATTAGTGTAAAAATGTACTGTAAAGGAAATGATACCGAATTTTGTCATTCAGTATTTTAAACATATGAGCATGAATCCTCCATTACATACCAGAACATGAAGTACATAACTTACATATTACAGGAAATGTATGTTGTATCATGCCAAATCAATCAAAACAGTGGAAAAAGTGGCAGTTTCTTTGTTTCCTGGCTCCACATGTGACAAAGTTCATCAGTGAGTTTTCCAGAGCAGTCTAAGTTTTCTGTTCAACCAAAGCTGTTAAGATGTCTTGTTGGGAACTCATGAATAGTCTGCTATCATTCCATTTTGACACTGTTCCTATGGTGCGCGCCACCAACCAGCTCCGTTTAATTTGAATATTCGAGTCTCCGTCTTGTTCTCTTGATTCTTGTAAGCATTATCTCTGGTAAATATCTGGTAAAATAAAAAGAGAGTTAATAGAAGTTTTTTTAAAGCATTTTTAATCAACTTAGTTTCATATATAACAAGTAGCAACATGAGCAAGTCACTCAGTGTTGCTCCAATGACAATTTTTACACACACTCTTTTAGACACTCAGTGCTGTGAAACACTGAAATGTGCTCCATTTCTAAGACAATGAAGATCACTAGTTCTTTCTCACATCTTCCTTCAGAAAATGCCTGCTACACAACTTGGTCTGTACTGGCAGATCAATCACTTCAAATGTCATCTTCTTCTCAGTGAGGGAGTGAAACTATGAAGTACAAAGCAGATCTCGACAGGCAGCAAACGGCAGCAAACGGCAGCTGGTATGAGGCCGCCTACCTGCGATTTGTTCAGATGGGGACCGACTAAGAGCTGCTGGTGGCATGGTGGTTTCAGAGGAAGAACCTCGGCTTGAAGAAAAACGCTGTTTGACCAGTGCGGGAAATTTTGGGAGCGAAGGTGCATAGGCATGGTTTCACTTTTGTAGGCTGTAGATGATGAGGACTGATTGGTGAGACAGTTGTACAGGAATTCAGAAGATGTGCTTGGAGGGTGGGGGCATGGAAGAGGGCCAGATGATGAACTTGGAGTCGTTTCAGAGAAGTATTGGTTACGTTTAACGTGAGGTAGCTGATTTTCAGCTGGAACAATAATGCTTTGAGTTTGCATGACTACATGAGCAGAAAGCTGAGACCGGTTTCAGGTGACAGCACGTGGCAGATGAGGTTGCTGGTTGATGCTGATGGTGTGGTGAACTATTGATGGCAGTCATGCTCCTGCATCAGTTCAGGAGGTTTCACAGAGAAGAATTTGGCAGTAGTTCAACGGTAAGATCAGGGTAAGAAAGCTCTGAATAAGACTTGGGTTGTTAGGAAGAGAAGAAAGTGAAGATCCCCAGATGCCTTTGAGGATGAGGAGCTGGGTAGTTGGATGGGCAGACATCCAGGGGACTGAGAGAGAAAGCAAGGGATATGTGGAATTTATGGGGTTAGGAGCACAGTGCATCAATACCTGCAGGAGTGAGGACAAGCGCTTGAAGGAGGTCAGACAGAGAGACAATCCCCCTCACCACATCTTCACTGTCAACCAACACCAAACGATGTACCTAATACAGAAGAACATGTTCCTGTTTACTAGTGGAGTCGTGGCCAGAGTAAAAAGATTCGTTTAGGACAGCATAGACCCCATATTAGAGGTTACAAGGAACAATCACAGTTCAGCAGTGTTGCTTCAAGCAGCTACTGTACGTATAGCATAAGCCAAAAAAACAAAAACAAAAAACGAGGTTTGGACGTTTTCAAATTATGGCAACACAATGACGCATCACTCTCACGGAGAACAACAAAGAGATGATCCTACGTCTGCAGCGGATGTCTTACCTCAGCTTTAGCAATGCGGTCAATAATGGTCTCCAGTGTTTCATGAGGGTAACACTTGAGCACTCCCTCCACGCAGCAGGCTCTCGAAGCAATGGCCTCGCTCATCGTCATGTTCAAGTTGTTGTAGTTCTTCTGGGCTGCCAGGTTCTTCAAGACAGACAACAATAGAACATCTGTTGGTTCTCCACCTCTCTCCCTTTTGTAAATGACGCTATCAATCAGTCAATTTCAATTTCTAATGGCCAATATTAACAGTAAAGAGATCAAAATGTGTGATGAGGAAGTCAGTTTCTTGTTACTACAGTATGTGGAGTTGTTTTAAAAACGTCACGTGTTTATGAGCACATGGTATGTTTTAGTAACTGTACAAACCTACCAAAGTATTTTCTTGGAAATATTTATATCATGAAGGTGTCTGGCATATCGTTACTGTGGCCAGGAGGTCTGGGGCATCAGAAGAACATAATTCATTGCTGGATGAGCACTGAGTGACAGTGTGCCCGTCACTGTCTCACTATGTGGTTAGTTGTCGAAATCGTGAAATGAACTTACAATTACGTCAAACCTGGAATACAGCGCCACCACTTTACCTAAACAGGAGACATGGTACAGACAGAACAGACATATATTCATAGAAAAAGCACTTGTAAACTTTCAGACCATGCAACTAAAATGTCTTTCTTCAGTGAATTTGCCAACTACCTTGCTCATTGACGACAGGTAGAGCTGACACTCTTCTCTCTACAAAAATGGACAGAGCGTCATAAACAGTGGCCGACGCTTGGACTGTTGCAATCTGTCTGAAGGTACCGATGGCAACTTCACAGATTTGCCTTTGCAGAAAGCGGGGTTTCGGGATCATAGATCCCTGACAGGAGGACAGGAGAACAGATGTCAGGTATCACAGGTAAAGAATTAAAAGAACAGACTTTCTCAATAGAGGAGTGTTCTCTTACAAATATGTGGAGGAACTTGAGGATGCGTTTGTGTGTTAGGATGTGTAGGACATTTCCTGATGCCGGATCGATGATTGGCAGCCGATGTATCTTATTCTTCAGCAGAGAGTAGATGGCCTCAAACAGACTGAAGATTCAAATAAATTCATAATGAGATTTAGGATAATAACACTGGAAGTTTGTGGTGTTGACTACAACAAGTTCAGACTTTGTTTAAAACGTCTAGGTCTAAGGCCATGTCCATAAGGAGATGGAACTGGAATCGTGGCATGGAGAACCAAGATGGCGGCGCACACTGACGCAGCACGTCATGGCTCTCCCCCTACAGTGCTCGTTTTTGAGGCTCATTTAGACGTTACAGGTACATCAAAGCACCAACGAACAGACTGAGACTGGTTTTTTTTTTTCCCCAAAAGCCATCACCACTCTGAACTCTCAACTCTCTGCTATATCCAAGGTGCAATTTTCTATGTGGAATGTGCAATATTCAAGATGCAATACTCAATACTTAAATGTGCAATATTCAAGATGCAATACTCAATACTTCAATGTGCAATATTCAAGATGCAATACTCAATACTTCAGTGTGCAATATTTTATTCAATGTGAAATTGTTACTGTGACACTGCTGCTCTCATACTTATTTTTATATCTCATATTTAGTTTTATACTTATTTTACACTTATTTATATATAACATTTTTTAAGATTTTAAGATTTGATACTGGCTGCACTGTAGAGGGAGATGCTCCTCAATTTCGTTGTGCAATTATGTATGATGGCAATAAAGGGCGTTGAACTTGAACTTTTTAAAAAGCTCTAAGAAATGTGTGCGTTCACACACAACCACTGAAAACGCTGTAGTATACCGTATATTCCTGCAGTGAATAGCGCTGTCACACTGCCACAGAAATACACCATAAAAAAAGACAATAAGACCTGGAGCACATTAAGGGAGAGGTGGGGATATGGTGTCATCACTTCAGGAAGGATGTGGAAGGGTTGTAAACTCGGAAACAAAACGGTGAATGTGTTCACATTTTTTCACTGTGGGAGCAAACGTAGCGTATCTGGGCACCCAGTTGTGTGTGGATGAAACATTGATTAAAAAAAACAAAAACAAAAAAAAACCTTCATGAACACCTGAACACATGTACGCGTCAACATGGGTTCTGACTTTAATTATCTGGCTTGACCTGGCGTCAGGAGTGATGCTGATCAGTCTGTTCGTCGAGTACTGAAGATAGATCTCTGCTGGGAGAAAAAAAAAGCAACACAGAAGATCTTGATGTAACTGTGTTGAAATTTGTCGAGACATAATATTTTTGGTAAACAATATACTATGTTGCACTGACCTCGCCACGTCTCTATCTTGTGTTCCTCCAGCTCATAGATTTGAACCTGCCATCAAAATCAAAATGATCTTCGCTCAAACAACAGTTAAAGGTGTAATGTGTAAACTTGTACAGCTGGTGAAAGTTTTGGAAAATCAGCAACGACTCGATATTGCCCCCTGAGGTATGAAGTGGTACTATAATACTGGCTGGTCAAGCACAAGCTTCAGGATCTCTGATCACATGATGCTACAGCAGAAGTCATGTACAACGTGCTTCAGATTCTGTTGATTCTTTTTGGATGTGTTACGTTTTCAACTAAAATATTTTCAGAACATCTTTAATGTACTTGGCAACACTGCAGCATTTAAAAAAAAAAAAACAGCTGGCTGCAAAATAAGGCAAAAAACCTGCCAGAGGCACAACTCACCAGAGGAGACTTATAATAACGATGAAGGATGTTGATGAAGTCAGTGATGGTCAGCATTCCTGTGCATGCAGGCACACACGCACACACACACACACACGCACACACACACACACACACACACACACACACACACACACACACACACACACACACACACACACACACACAGTCACTTCAGTGTGTTCAGTCTGTTTTTTTTTTGTTTTTTTGCTTGCAGTTTCCCACATTCTGCTCTGACCATAAA
>CAAKHB010003174.1:19037-38910 GCA_901007665.1 Aeoliscus strigatus | reverse complement strand
TTACAGCAACTCAGGGGTCCTTCATTAGGACACTGAACCCCCAACAGCTTCACGATACAAATGAGGTAACGTTGTAAAGACGTTTCATGAAAGTAGAAATGCTTTATACAATGGAGTCGATTTAAAAAACACATATTAAATTTCCATAAAGGAGGAAACTACTATTTTCTGGTGAAGACCTTCCTGAAGTGCAGCATTAACTGATACTACTTAAAGGCTGTAGTTGTAAAACAAACGTTGAAAACTATAACACAATATGGATCAAGTTGACTGGCATCAAAGGACAGTAAACTAATTCATAACGGAAGCATTGACACTGTTGACTCTACTGGTATGTGGGACTGAATAATACTTAATTCGCCATTACTTCTTTGTATTCGAATTCCGTGGTTCACACAGGCGACATCTACTGGTTATAGTTGTTTTGCAAACACAACCAAGCCGTTGACAAAACCTCTTGTGATTGAAGGAGCAAACCTGTAAGAAGGAAAACCTCTGCTCTTGATGATCAGTCATAACCGGTGTATTTTCTTATGCACTGGTCCTAGACAAACTCCGCAGACCATCACAGAAAAAAAACACTCTTGGTATCTACTCTAGTATGCAACCGTCATGTGCGGCCGAGACAGATTCACATTATAAAAATATCATGATGTTTGTATCCGTTAGAGACTAAAGTTATTCCAGCGTACAAGTATGTTCCGGCAGAACAGAGACGAGATGATGGAAGGAAAAACATTAATTCACTAAAGATCTATTCTTCCTAAACACAGAGGGCATGATTAACCTTACTCACAGGACAGACCATCAAAGCACTGATGTGAACTTTTTCTACAGTTTTACCCACAAAAGATGATCATAAAAAAATAAGTAAAAAGACTCACATGACAGTCATATAGGAAGGAAGGAAGAAAAGAAGGAAGAAGGAAAAAACGGATGATCGATTAGTAGATGATCCTTCAGGTCTTTTCTCAAAAGTACAATCCCTCCAGCACCAACACGTATACGAGGGCACACTGCAATAACTTACAACTATACAACATACATACATGAGCTATAGCGTACATGGATGGGGGGAGGGGTATACCTCAACAACCATATAAACAGATCAGCTGGAGGGGTGGGGGCAGTGGAGGGAGGGGGACAATAGTGATCCGTATCCCAGGTATTTTAGCAGAGAATCAGCTGCTAGTATTTGGTAGGGAGTTCTACTGGTGAGGCCATTACAGCGCAGAACAATATGATCAACAATGCTGCAGACCTTTCCACCACACTCTGCTGCTTTCAGCCACTTTTAACAATGCCCTGAGAGAGAATGAGAGACAGAAACAGTCCACAGGAGCTGTTCTATGTCAACTTTATGCAATATGAAGGGACCAATCAGAAATGGGGCTAGGCTGACGTGTTTAGTCCAGTGACGGCACACATCTTTCCGAGACTCAAACCGTTACACTAGTACATAGTCAGTTGCAGGTATTTTGTTGACTGTCCTCACTGTCAGAGTTCTGTTTTCTGTGTACTACTGAGGTTGAGGTGTTTGGTGATCATGTACCTGTATTACACCAGCAGATGACTTTTAACAACAATGGGTACCACCGTACCTGTAGGGGAGCCATTATAGCCGCAATGTTGTTCTCTGTCATACAACAATTTGACTTGTAAACTGTTGTACACTGAAATGAACACCAACCCTGTGCTACTCCACTGTAACTATGTTTCAGTTGTTAGCTGAGAATAATACAGAAGTCAGAGGCATGTCTGTTTATACCAATTGGAAATAATGCTATTAGTTCACTACAATAGCTTACAAATGCTTAACTTGGGTTCAAGGTGAAGTCAACATCTGTGCAGAACAAGAGAATACAAACGTATCAGCATGCACACTCACTGATTAATGTCATGAAGTACCAATAAACATGTGCTATCTTATGAGTTAGTAGTGGGTCAGAAGCACTGCTTGAAAAATTAATCTGGCCTATAAATGTAAAATGCTGATGTAGATGTACACCTGTACCTATGATTGGAAAAAAAATAATAATCCATTGACAATAACTAATGACAAAGTGAGTGCATGTGTGCAGGTAAATGGTGTCTCACCCTGGAAGGAGCGCGAGGGATGCTGTGTACGTGGTGCCACTGACGGATGAGGAATCGGAATCATCTAAAGAAAACAGAATGAACTGGCAGCTTTTTGCATGATGAGAGCTCTCAGGGACACAAATAATCTTACCATCATTGCTACAGCCGTTCTCCAGCTCATCGGGCAGCTCCTCCTCGTCACCCTCCACCTGCATGACACTCATTGGGCTGGGAATATTTCATGCAATACTTAGAACCTCAAGAGAGGAAAGAAAACTGCAGCTTTATTGGTTGTCCTTACCCAGACAACTGTGGTTCATCCTGACACTCCGAGGATGAGGATGGAGATGTGGATGGAGATGACATGCAGGCAGACAGCCCCTGCTTGCTTAGGTGGATGGCGGAGATCTTAGTTGTCACAGAACCCATCCAGGACCCTGCAAAACATGTGCCCACAGTTAAGGGTAGAAAATGACTGTCAGACTATTCTTGCTGTAGGCTGGGCTGTCTAGTAATCAGGACGTGGCTCCTCAGCTTCCAGGAAGAGTGCAATGTCCTCGACTGTCACCATTAAAAAGATATACAATATACAGTTATTATTGTAATCTATAGCGACTTCCTGCCTTTGAGTCCAATCTGATCTTATGTTTGCAGACAAAATATGTGTGTATATATATATGTTATACACACTTACGAAGGCACCTTTTCGATAATAATCCCAGAATAACCATTTTACATTTAAAATACTCTTTCAAAAGCCATAATGTCAGTGCAACTAAACCCTATAGTGAATGAAACAGGTAGGTCAAAGAGGAAAGCAGAATACTATTGTTTAACCTGTAGAGGGCACCATCAAGCATAGTGCAAAGAGGGTTAAGTTAATTATTTAAACATGTGCTAGAAATACTGTTTTGGTGGGTGTTCATATCCACTGAACAGCTGTCATCCCTATATCTGCAACGGTGATACTTAAAGCATGACTACAGTATCAATTAATATCAGTTCAGTGACAGTGTATGTGTGATGTTCCAAGCTGTGTGACAAACCTGGGATGGCGTCCAGCTGTGCGGGTTGCTCCTCCTGAGCTGCACTGATACGGAGCACTGTTGGCATGGCACCTATTGGTGAACTGGCAGCTGGAAAATGGCCTCTGTGTATGAACGGGCTTCTTCTTTGTGGACACTGATTCTCTGGGTCCAGATTGTTCACATGTTGTGATGCTGTTAACTGTGTGTTCTGGTGTTCAAAGAGGTGCGGAGGAGGCACTGAAGGTTCGGAGGAACAGTCCGCAGCCTAGAGCGTGGAAGACAAACAGGGGGCAGTGAATCCTGAAAGAGCCTTAAATGCAAAGGTCGGACATATTGTCATTCAAATTGAAGATAACCAGTATGTGTGGGTCAATAATTCATCTTAAGTGTGATTTACTAAAGTTATCCTCCATGAGTCTGTATTCGTCAGTACTCTACTCACCATCAACTTGTTTGTTTGCAGCAGGAGAGACTGCCCTTTGATGAGGAAGTCCTGATTAGAAACTGGCAAATGAGGCTTCATTTTCAATGGTGTATCCAGTGAGACAGTCTGACTTGTGCTCACAACTCTACTGTTTCCAGGTTGAGAGGCCTGAGGTGATATGCATTTCTTCTGACCCTTAAACCCAACCTGGAATTCCCTCTTGGGGACAGAGGAAGAGGCACTGGTCTTCCGTCCCATGGCCACTAACCAGTTTTGGTTTTGAGTCTCAATGATTTTCAGCAGTGGGGATGCAGCCCTCTCTGGCACAGTTATAAATTGGCTCTGGGTTTTGTCATCAACCCCATTTTCACTTGATAAATGCAAACCTGCTGTGTGCCTCGGGGAGGAAACAGAAGAGGCAATGTGACAGGACAGAGCTTTGGCTTGGTCCTTTCTCCTGGGCAGCTCTTGAGACACCTGACTGGTAGGCACTTTAGTGTTTGCACTTGTCTTGGGGTGTGCATGGACAGACATAGTGGTGAGACCATCTGCGCTGGAGTGAGCCTGGGGCTTCCCACCACCCCAGGGAGCCGACTGGTTGGTGGGCATGACACCTCTAAGAAAAACTCTGGGGGTTTTGGGGTGAATATGACGAAAAAGTAATAACAAGGAAGAGGTTTCTCTTCTTTTTTAAATGTCTCCTGCCCTGATGAGTGCTTTTACAGTTGTCAGCCACAACTGAACAGGGCTGTAAGTTTGCTGTTGGACGCTGTAGATGGTCTACAAGTTCTTGATAAATCCTGACCAACAGCAATCATCACTGCCATCACGACTTAAGAGACCTGGGCCGAGCACAAGCTGCAGGTCAACAGGACACCATTAGCACGCAGTAAGTGCCACAGACAAACAGGCACTTGAGGTTTCCTCCTGGCACGTAGTGGGTCGCAGAATCACAATCCTTTAAGAACCCTTGAAGAGGAGTCAGAGGGTCTTGATGGCATTAGCTGATGAAAGCTGAGTGAGATTCAGTTTCCTCCAGTGAAATGCAACCTTCAGACTGCATTTCTGGCTGTTACACAGGAAGGGACCAAGCTGTAAACACCTTCAGTGCTCTTGAATATTCGTCAGGCCCTTTACTTTCAGGAGGGAAACCATCCAGCAACTACGGAACATGAGAAAGAGTCATTCTGAGAGATTCCAATCTTTTTAAACAGTAAGATAACAAAGTGCTACATGTTGACTGTGATGGGTAAGAAATCCATACAGCAAGACAATATCTACTTTCAAAGACTTCTGTGTCATCTTTTAACAATCACATTTTGTTAAGTTTAAAAAATGTGATTTTTAGTATGTGTCCACTATTACACTATTGGTGTACATCCGTGATGTCAGCTGATTCTATTGGATCTGACTCGTGTCAATCATCGAAATTGATCAATAGGACAGCAAACAGTACGGACAGCTGTAGGCTGATTTACTTGATACGTTTATTGCAGTATATTTTTGACAATATGACATCTAAATCAAATATATATATATTAATAGCTTTGTACAGAAAACAGCGCCGACGCATTTTTCAACACAAAGGGAGTGATATTGATTTATATTTGAGAAGCATCATGCCATGGGTGATGCAAAAGTGTTATATAGTTTCCTGGAGTCCAAAAAGCGTTAGAACATATTTTCAAAGGGAACATTGACGGTAAAATGCTGATAAGAAAACTGTGTTCCATAGGAATTTCCTCACACACTTCATCTATTGTGATGATTAAACTTTTGCTGCAAACTCAGAAGTGTTTCGACAGCAAGAAAATGCACATTGATCCTGTAATCGCAGAGATATGCCCTCGAAATAAAGAATTGGTGAAGAAAAGAAATCGTTCAGCCGTCTCAGATTACCACTTATCAAAGACGAAACAGCACAATCGTGATACACGTCAGAATTGGCTCACTGTCACGCTGAGTAAATGCAAGCACTGTGGAGGTATAAGCTAACAGGAACGGTTACAGCTATTGTCAATCATTTAAAGGCGTTTTAGATTCACTTTACAGCGTTTTCCACCATGTGATGAACATGCTAAGTATGCTGTCAAGTTTCACGTGTGTACGCTGATGAAACACAACTTACCTGACCGTTGAATCTTTATTAATTTCTCAAATCGGATGTAGTAAATGGGCAATAATAACAATAATAAAGCTGTCTAAAGACACATAAGACGAAAACGGTTCAGTCTAAATACAAATAAGACGAACGTTTTATTAGACAGTTGTTCAGTGGTTTGGCGCTAGCCCACACAGCTACTTAGCAATCGAGCTATTTGGCGCTAGCTTCCTTGTTTACCGTTGCACTGTCCTGTGTTCGCAAAAACTGACACAATAAACTATTTGCCAAGACCTCCAGGTTACACAGGGTGGTCAAGAATAGAAAGCACCATTCCTATAGTGTAATAAACAATCATCTTACCAGCTTGGTTTCCCGAAATGACCCCAATGTGCGGCTCCATTAATCACAGTTTCACATCCTAGTAACGAACAGCAGAGTAACACATCATCAACAAAGATCGTCAATTCAGGCGCGACTTCCGGTTCATCTTCAACTTCAGAGCTTCCCCTAATGGCTGACATTGAAAACTACAAATAGGGTAGTGTGTGTGTGTGTGTGTGTGTGTGTGAGAGAGAGAAAGAGAGCGATAGAGAGAGAGAGAATTTACTGATAAATAGATGTATACACACGCGCACATATATATTGTATTTTTATTTTATGTTTATTTAAATGAACACACTGTTTATGTTGCGCTTCAGGAAATCAGCATTTTAGCACTGTTTTTTTTTATTTTGAAATATTTAATACCTTTATGGATTTTATGTCGATTCGTTTGTTGCTGATGCGTTCTGAAAAGAAGTAAAATATAGCTTCAATGGTGACTTATTACGAGCAGGGTTCCTCAAAACACACAAGAACATACTATTCAAAGGTTGGTGGGCTCCTGTTTTATGTGTTTTCATTCAGCTGTTCCCCTGCAGGCATTCCCGACTTTGGTTGCTGGGTCTAAAAAGAAGTATAAACAAACGTCCTACAAATCAAGATGAATGAGTCTAAAACAACTACATCTGATAGATGAAGTTGACAATAAGTGAACCATCAAGAGCTGTAATAGTTGTTGACATAAGACTCTTAAGACTATATAAGACTAAGTTGTCAAATATACCTCCATTGTTTTACCTGTCTAATCATTCAATAGATTTAAGATATCGAAAAGGCAATAACGCTTGTATTCTTGTTTGGTGAGTCTATTTCTAATTGCTCCCAGATCGCGCTGGTTTAGGATGTTCGTCTGGCCAGCAGAGGGCGACACCGTTGGCTGCAAAAAAGCAAAGAAATCACTTGATTTATCACCTTAGTGAATGTTGTTATAGTCACATTCACTTGTGTCAAGTTTTCTGCAAAACAGCCTGAAGCTATTTAGTCATTACCATGGCAACCCGTCTGCTTCTGAGGCATATACTTTGTATTTTATCTGGACAACAAGACTTCCTTCCACAGTATGAATATGAGGCCAGATTATCCCAGATACAAATGCTTTCTTGGAACCAACCACCATCAAAACCTTCTTCTTAATGTAGAGTTTCCTGCTATGGATTAAAGCTGAAGCTTTCTTTGAAAAACATCAGGTCATTTGGCTTGATGGTAGTTGATGCTGAAAAGGTACCCGGACCTTTGTAGATGAGATTAGATCATTTTAGATAGGAACTCTATTGATCCTTTGGGAGGGTTTCCTCAGGATATTCTCAATTCCAGCAGCAGTACACCGCTGTAGAATTGGACAGCACACAGAGCACAAAACAAAAGCAATAAAATAATAAAAGTAAATAGAAGTGTAGATTATGAAAACTGACATCATGTGAATGGTTGGCCAGATTGTGAAAAAATGAAATACAAAATTCAGTATGTCAGTTGACATGTGCATAGATAAATAGTGGCAGCACTAACAGCATGTGTGTAAATATGTAATAAATAATATGGACTGTTGTATAGTGATCAGCTCTGACACTCCCCTTCATCCTCCGTCCTCCCTTTCCAGAGTGTGGAGTTGTACAATTTGATGGCGTATACATGGTCATGCTTGACCTACCCTCCATAAAAGATGAGTAGGAATCAAGAATGTGTTGCTGGATTACCAGAGAATTAATAGACAAATGTTCAGATGTTTGAACAAATGTTCAGAAACGCCACACTAAACTCCTCTTCAGGGTCCTGTCAATCATGACATCACACCCCACAGTCATGACTGGTTCTGTTTTACCTTCATCTGTCTTGCTGTCATTTGTGGTTACAGACCACACTTTCATACATTTGATTCTCAGCTTTTCATCCTTTCCTTCTGCTTGTATTTTGGCGTTATTTAAAAAATTCCGAGCTGCTCCTCTTCCGTTCCGTCTTTTTCTCATCCCTTCCTCTTTCCTTCTCTTGCCTCCTCTGCCTTGTCCCCTTCCTACTTTTCCCCCAATTATACTTCTTCTCTCTTTCCTCTTTACTTGTATTCCTCTGTAATTTCCTGTCTCTCTCACTCCTCTTTCTTGCAATTCTTTCCCTTCCCTCTTCCATGTAATCCTGACTTTTCACTCCATATCTCCACTCCTCTGTCATGTTAGAGCTTGCAGAAAAAGTGTGTGTGTGCGAGGGAGAGAGGATGGGAGATTTAGACTGATAGAGAGAGAGAGAGAGAGAGAGAGAGAGAGAAGCTGAGCAGTGGGCGAGGTGAGTAAGTTCCTCTGTCCACTGGTCTGTGGACACGACGGGCTGGCACAGTCCAGTCTCAAGTGTCACTGAGAGCAGAGGATCTCCAGGACAAACGACAAAACAGCAAGGAAGAACAAATAACAGGAAAAAGGAGCTGTCTTCTCATTTACCAGGACATTTTCCTCCTCCAGGATGATCCATCACCTTCCCAAGCAACAAAGAGCCTGAAACTGCTCCAGAGCAAATCTTTCCCCTGAAGGAGGAAGAAAGAACTAGAGAAGGAGGCGGAAGACAAGACATCTGTCAAACAAACTATCAGTTTGGAATACCATGGCATATCACCTGCTGTCTGAAGTCCAAAAGAGGATTAAAGAAGAAAACACCAAGCAACAAAATCAACGAAAAGACGATTCTGCTGTGTTTTAATGCCACTATTTTGCCACATGCAAAATACAGTAACTGGAAGTATTTAACTGTACTTTTTCCAAATCCAAAACAAGGAGGAATAAAGAGAAGAGGACCCAGAAGAGGAGATTTGCTTCTCCGACTTCTCCAACTTCACACTGTAAAGAACAGATAAAGTGTGATAACAACTGACTTTGCTTTGACACAGAAAAAGAACCAATGGATTAAAGAATTGGACAACAAAAATCAAACGCAAAGGAAAATATTGGGAAAAAGGAGAAAAGGACAAAGGGTTCAACGGGAATATCAAGATAAAAAGGACAAACAGGAAAACCAAGAGCAAAGAGGCAAACGAGGGGGAAAAAATAAACTAGACAACAAAACCAAAAGTTTTTGAAGTTAAATTAGAAACCAGAAGTGTGACAATGAGACTTCTGGTGGTTCTTGCAGCTCCCCTTTCCATCCTCATCCTCCACTTTCTGCTGGCGGCTGCAGCAGGTAGCACGGCCCAACTTGAGCGCTGGGTCCGTTCTGGCCTCCAGTCGCTGCAGTGGGACCAGCTGGACAGGTGCCTCCGCATGTCCTCCCGCTCCGAGGCTGAGTGCAGGCGGCTTGCCCACCTGCCACCGTCCGCCGTGGCAGTTTACGTGTCCGAGCCCCGCAGCACTGCAGGTAGGAAGGGCAAAGGTCACATGCGGGAGGTCAGTGGTGGGATTTTCTCAAAAGAGGTTTGGTTCTGTTGCTCTTGCATCCTAATACTTTTGGTGACTGCAACTTTGCGTGACAACATAGTATTTCATGACCTGTTGAATAATTATTTTTATGAAGTTGATCTGCTCCACAATTTACTAGCTATGCTTCTTCAGTTAGTAAAATTTTGAGTAGTATGTGGTCAGCAGACAAACCACTTGTCCACTCACTTTCCAGGATTACCGGACAAGGTCCTGGCCATTCTTCCAGACTCCTACCACTCCTCAGCTGGGATCATGGGCTCCACGCCACGCGGCGGTTTCGGCATCAGCACGATGCTGAATGGACGTGAGAGTCCCAGCAGACTCCGGCAGCCTCTCCCTGCCTCCATGGCCCACGATGCTGTGATGGTGCTGGACCCGAGTCCTGGGGAAAACTTTGGACACCCAGTTGTCCTCTTCTATGTGGATTTGAATGTGACGAAGAAGAGATGCTCATATCTGGATGGAATTTACCTGGGTGAGTCAGTGTGTTAGTTAAGCCATTGTACTTTTTTTTACATTTGACTGTTAATCATGAATTCCTGAGAGGAACCGTCAACTTTGTTGGTTCATGGTGCTTCTTCAGTGGGTTGTTTTAATGCTGAGAATCATTTTCTAAAACATTACAGAATAGTTTTGATTGTTGACCCTAACTTATTTAAGTCAGGTTTTCATTGACGGACTGTTCCTTCACTGACCAGAATTTGAGAAAGGCCCTTCCATTTTGTTACATTTACCACATAGTGGAAGCATTTTGGGTTATAGTCATGATAGGGCATCAGAAAAGCTTTCGCTGGTTGTAAACAAGGGCGTCACTTTAGCTAAAAGGGAGAGGAAAAGAAGTGCTTTAATGTAGAAAAAGTCTAATGGAACAGGAAGCGAATGTATTCTGTCTTCCCAACATGTCCCGTAAAAGAAAAGTGTTAAAACGCAAGGTTGGTGACCTGCTGTGAAGGAGGTTGGGGCCAGATGTTGAGGTGAATTTGGCCCCTGCTACACGAACATACACTACTCAATTATTTACACACACACTAACACACAGACACACACACACAAACATACACACACACACACACAGCCCCCTGCTGGGTCCTAAAGATGGGTTTGGACCAGTGAATTTTCAACCCAGGCTGTCTTTCAACCTCATTTAACCTCGAGGAAGAACAGAAACGGAGAGGTTTGTAAGCAAGGGTAGAAGAGTAATTTGCTACTAAAGGGAATAAAAATACAATATTCTAATTCTCTACATCTTCAGGTGATGAATGTTTGACTTTGGCCTTGAAGGGTCGTTGCCAGAATCAGCTGAAGCGTCTGCAGGCGGGACCCGAAAGGCTTATTGGTAACGGACAAGGACGGCTGGCAGGTGGGGCTCCACGCGGCGCTACTATTAGCAGCCAAATCAGCGGGGTGAGCCGTCTGGTGGAGCGGGCCGTCGGAGGGCTTTGTGAAGTCCACTTCCTCCCGCTGGTGGTCGGAGTGGGAGACAGCAACCAAACACAGAGACTCAGATGTGTCGGTAGGTTTCAAAAGTTCAGACTCGACGCAGGTTTTTGAGTTTTTGAGCTTACCTAGAATAAACGTATCTATGGGCAGATTAAACCTTCATATTCAATAAAATCAAACCGCACAAAAAACAAGTTGTTTGTTTTACAAGCTTTGGACACAAGTCACATGATTAAACTGAGATCAGACCACCGATGTCGTCAGACTCGATAATATTACATGTTGCTGCTTAACTTCCTCGCTGAATCTACATATACAAAGGTTTAGACACCCTTTCAGCTGCATGAGAAAGTGTATATTATAATCATAATGTAGCTTTGTGAAAACCTGAGGCCCCTGTGAGGAAAAAGGGCGGGAAAATTGATGCTGGGGAAACTCAAATTCTTACGGAAAATTCCTTTGGCAGATTTGCGTAAAATGACTGAATGCACCAAAGGCTGCAATGAGCCTGATGACAGGAAAAGTGTTTCCACACAGCCTCTGCTGTTTACAACAAATCATATATATGCTACTAAGATATTTCATGTCCTGCCTCCTGCAGACCACACTGAGTTTGCTCGGTGCCCTCAGCCTTTGCCTTTGAGCTCTCCCAGTTTGCCCATCTCCAGCTGTGAGCTGAATAAAAACACCAGACGCTGCCACCAGCAGCCGCTGGCTACCCACCTCTCCTGCCGACTCTACCAGACCTGTGATCACGCTGTACTCATTTCAGGTAGTGTTCTTTATTCTTCTTTCATATTTGGATCGCTTACCTCATTCTTTACCAAAGTCTAATATCACTTTTGTACTAAATATGCATAGTGGCACCTTGTACGCATTATAAATTTCACTTAAATTCTGCAACTGGTGGTACATTAGGTTCATCGGTGACGGTCATCTTTGCCTCACCCCTCCCATAAAAGCTGTGCCTCCTGTGCTATCTGTTCATGTTGCTGTGGACCACTGTGGTCTTCACTAACTGGAGACACCATAGGCAAGAAGTCTTCCACTTTAACATTTCTGTCGCAAAAACGGTACATAAAGGCTCGAAGTACACGTATACACCAGTTATACATCACAACCACCATCTCTCCCTCACCATAATGAATACTCACTGTTTACTTTATTGAACTGAAGAAACTCCTCTTCATTATCTGAGCTCATTACAAATGAGAAATTCATCAACTGTCTCCTTCTGCGAAACTCAGACCTGCACTCTTAAATTACTCTGGCTTAAATTATTTGAAAGTGTGCTGTGTCCTACACAGTGTAGAAACTGATAGAACTAAGCTGGAATTCTTTCCTGGTAGTTGAATGTTCCCAGATCGTCAAGAGATGTTTTTTTGAAAATTCCTGGGGTTCAAGATAAATGCTCCAAGTTCCTGAATTTGTTTTGCTTTGCTGCGGGTTCAACATTGCTATGTGGTGTAGTTCTCATTGTATTTCATTACTGTAAAGTTGTTGTGAACACTACAGGTGGCTGGCGGCAGCAGATGACATTCCAGCATCACATGCAGAACCTTCAGAGGTTCTATCGAATGCTCCGGAACAACGGTTTCCATAAGAATCACATCAAGACCTTCTTTGCTAGCAGTGGGCACATTCCTGGTGGGTGCTTGTTCATGAAATTTGATGTTAGTTTGAAACCATCATAAAAAAGATGTTAAGACCTTCCAGTGACTTTTGGGACATTAGATTTTAATGACATTTATTTTACATTTCTCGAAGTGAAATCTCAGCGCTATGTCTAACTCCTCCCCTCTGTGCCCCCTGCAGAGGAGGTTGAGGGTGTGTATTCTGCAACGGAGAAATCAGTGATCCGGAACCACGTGTCGTATGTCTGCAGGAAGCAGCACTGCGCCGACTCTCTGGTGCTGTACCTCAACTCACCCACACGCAACGATGGCACCATGCTATTATGGGATGCCAATCTCAATGGCATTGTAAGAACGGCATTGTACATAAGATGTGCAAATGAGTTGACTTTTCCCCCTGAAAATAAAGAAATAGAAAAATTACTTTCTTCTTCCAGGCTGACTTGAAGGAGCGATACTCAGTCAACGAGCTGCTCGCTGATCTGGCTGGTTGCAAGGCAACTCGTGTTCTGTTGTTTGTGGATCAGAGCTACAGTGGAGTTCTGTCAAAAAGGCTGCGGGGCTCACAGAAACACCTCAATGTAGTTTTGATCCAGCACCAGACAAGACAGAATCTAAACCACCAGAACCAGAGATTGAGCCCGAGCAGGGAGGACAACAGTTGGTCTTACATTGGCCCGGCAACCTGCCTGCTGGACCACCTGGAGAAGGTAGAGAAGGTGGAGAAGTTGATATTCATAAAATTTTTATCTGTACAAAATTTCAACCTCCTCTACCTTCGATGTCGCAGGGCGCAGGAATGTCTCGCCTTCCACAGGCATGGGCCAGCCTTTTGAACGTGACACTGGCAGGCGCCCCCTGCAATGTGACGCCACCTCTGACGGATGGTGAGATGCGACGGGAGTACCAGGGCTGCCAGAACCTGCCTACTGCTCTCTGGCATCAGAAGCACAGGAAGGCCAACTGAGCAAGAGAGCGAGAGAGAGAGAAAGAGAGAGAGAGAGAGAAACTGACCAGGGACAGAATAACTTACCTATACACACAGAAAACACACACATTACACACATGTACATCTGCTGTGGTATGTCAAGTTAAAGCTATAGAGACAAGGTGAGCAGTGTGTTTGTGTGTCTGTGTGTTTTCTGCCCTAACTCTGAACTCAGCCATGGTGATGACAGCTCATCCCAAGAGATGTGTCCTGAACAGAGTGTTTGTGTGTGCTTGTGTGTGCGGGTTCAGCTAGAGGACAGCCACGCCATTGCTTCTTAACACTTGGGTCAGGGTTTGTGTGCGTGCTACATCTTCTAGGTACTTTACCATTCCAGAGTCAATCATTCATCTCTATTTTTATCCTTCTTCTCCTCTTGTACCTTCCTCTACTTCTTGCCTCACCTTCACCTTTCCTCTTTCTTTCCTTCCCTCCTCCCTCGTGGATTTCCATCTTACTTCCTTACGCTCTACTTGCATTCTGTCCACCATGCTTTTCTTGTGTCCGTCTTTTCTCCTCCTCTTTTTTTAATGCCTCCCCAGAAAATCCCATTTAACTCCTTTGTCCTTCGTTGTTTTGTCATATACTTCATCTTTGTTTAGTTTTTCCTTATCTTTGACGTTATCTGTTTGCTAACATTAAATACCAATCATATTTTGTGCATATTGATCAATTAAATAATTGATCAATATGCACAAAGCACAAAAATATCCATATTTTATGCAAGTTTTGAATTTTCGCAGATATAACACAAAAAACAAATATAAACATTGTCCACTTACAAGCTTTATTTTCGTCTTTCAGTCATATCTGCCAGAAATAGTCACTAACTAGTTGTCACCACTCAACTGAAATCATGGCATACTGTCCCACTGTTTTTAACGTCTTGTAGAAAACTTGTTATCTTCCTGTCTGACTAATGCTGTGAGACTCTAACGCCAGGTGCTCACTAGGATTTAAAACATGGAAGGCCATGAAAATAACATATTACCCATTTTTATTATTTTCTTCATAAGAATGTACACGCCTGCTGTCTCTGTAGTGACACATTATGGTTGTAAAACCAAAGCTAACTACTTATGGTTTAGGATTTGGAAATTTTCTACCCTGCTACCAAATCTACAACTGTAATCTATAAAAGTTAAAAGCTAATGTGGAACATGGCCAGGGCCACATAATGTTGATGCTAAGCTAATGATAATATGTAATGAAGCTAAACAGTAAATTCTGGTCTATGGTTTGTTTTCATTTCTGACAATTTTAGTTTTTATGGGGCGGGAAGTAGATAAAAAGGGGAAAATGGGAAAAGTTGACTAAATGCAGCTCCAAAAATGCATTTTAGCAAGTTACATCTGAGCCTAAATTGGAACAGGTAAGAAAACCAAACTTCACCATCTAAAGCCTATATGAATTTATCGACGTTCAAAATCTGCTTCCGTGTTTTAATGACTTCACCAAGAATGACAATAGGCTGTGCAAACTACCACAACAAATAATTCTGACAACAAATAAGGTCTGTGAAATAATTAAAAGTGTTGGATGAAACCCAAAAGTGTATAATCCCATTTTGGGATTATACACCGAACATAATTTTGAAATGGAGAGAAACCAGGGAGTGACAACCTGAAAAATAATGTTAGCTTCAATGTACTTTTTAGATGATTGATGGTCAAAGCTACAAAATTAGACCCATTTGCAAACAGATTTACAACACTGGGACTTCATGGGGACTTTAAGAACTTCTCAAACTGCAGAATAAGGAAAGAGGGAGCGTCTGAGACAGGAATAGAGTTGGTGATGATCATGTTTAAGATATGAAGCACTGAGACTGCCCTCACTGGGACACAGACTGGCCATGCCATTTTAATAAGGGGACATTTTCAGAAGAAGTGTGTGTGTGTGTGTGTGTGTGTGTGTGTGTGTGTGTGTGTGTGTGTGTGTGTGTGTGTGTGTGCGTGCCTGCTCAATCACATCCACCAGCTCCTCGTACAGAGTGCATCACTTGAAATATGTACCTTCAAATATTAAGCCATGCCTACACTCACCCTACCATAGATGGTAATTTGTATATTACCTCCTTATATTACCTTATCTTCATCCATACACACAGATAGCTCAGTGAGCATCTTCTTCTGTACCTGCTGTGTTTTGTACATTGTTCTTTTTGTTGTCTGTTTACAATTCAGTAAAATGTGTTCAGGAGACAAAAGATGATCACAGGAAGAACTCTCTAAATGAGTGGGATATTTTGGACCACAACTGTGTGTGGCACCTTGACATGTGCATATACTCAGTGTGTGTAATGATCTGTACAGAGTAAGAAATGTAATTAAGCAAAAATGTTTCTAGTTGCATGAAGTAAATCACAGAATTTAGTCAATAAAGAAATTTATGTAAAGTGATCATTTGTCATTTGTCTGAAAGATTATTTGAAGTCCATCAGTGTGGTGCAGTGACAACAGATCTTGATCACAGCAAAACAGACAATGAGATATATTGTTCATGAACAATGAGTATTTCATTGAAAAGAAATGTCCTCATTGTCTAATTGGTTTTCAGTGATAAATAAGGTCCTCTCATGGTGACACTGATGATGGTGAAAAGAGGAAGTTCTTAGCCATTGACATTGTATAACAACGCTCCCACCTTGTAACTCTTTTTCACCCTTTAATCTTACACAAGAAGTATGCGTTTGGCCGTTATAACATGTGGTTTTCTCAGGGTCACACATGGGCCAGTTACAAGGGGGGCCTCAGCAAATCCTCATATTGTGTCTCATATTGACCAAGATTGCTCCATTTGGCGTGAACTGTGCTGCTATTTAGTGAATGAATGGGCTGGAGAAAAAAAAATGACATATGGACATGGAAATGATCTTAAAACTTTAACCGATGACCCTTTTCTGCACCCCTGCAAAAATGGAAGAGGACGCCACAGAGACATTTGAACAGCATTTGATATATGACATGAGCCGTGCTGAAAATTTCATAAGTCACATCATTATTCTGAAAACAAAACAAAAAATACAAACCAGGCTTAAAAAGAGCGATAAACCTGTAGGGCAGTAGCTTATCTCCATCCGGTTTGAGGAGGAAAGCCATAACACATAGTTACTTCATAGGATTTTATTGCTCACAAGACACCGAAACACTCTCCATCTGTCTCTGTCGGAGTAGCCCTCAGGCTGCCCATATAGTTTTACTCTAAACAGTAACCTTTGACACTAGCACTTTCAGCCCATCCAGGATGTTTTTACCAAAACAATCTCAGTAACACAATCACCTTAGCTTTTATAGACCCTGGTTGAAACTTTACAATGTCGTTAATTTTGCTATTCTTTTCTTTTTCCATTTAAAAAATTTGAACTCTGACGAAATGCTGAAGATCTTTCATTAGTGAATCAACAAAAGTGTGAAAGTCTGATGAATAAAAAACACAGTAGAAGTTTGGCAACTTGGGTGGATTGGACCAGTTTGCTGTGTCAATCATATCCTTACTAAAATCTCTATAGAGTTGAGGGTAACTGTGGTCAAGGAATTGCTCAGGAGTGTGTACAAAATATTTGCAATCCAGAGAAGTATGCAGGTTAGGACACAAAGATCTTATGTTTAACACAAATAAGTCTTTGCTAAAACAGACTAGAATATAGAGCTAATAGTCACAGATAAATACCAACTAATGCTTAAGGGGATAATACTTTTTTTTTTACCCCAAGTTTCACCACCATGGCAATGGAGCTTAAGCATGGCTGCTAACAGGTAAGGCAACTTTTTGTCTACATCTTCAATTTCCAGTCCCTTTCCAAAGTGTGTGTTACAAGTACAAGAATGATTTAACTCCTTTTTGACTGCCAGTATTCATCCTGCCCCAGTGATAACTGTCACCGTTTACATCCAGCATGGAGCTAACATGGCGAGCTACTAGCCACAGCTTCAGTATGTCTTTGCAAAGCATTGCTTGTCCTTCTGTGTATTTTTTTGTTTTTTGTTGTTCTTTTAACTCTTTGACATAACACAATGCTGTTTCCATGATTTAATTGCAACTCTGTACTCCACTCTGTCACAGCTCTCACACACTTGCATACCATTTTCTTTCTGATAACTTTATCCCCCATGCGATGTCAGACAGAGACTTTATACAGTTCCCTTCAATGATGTCATCATACACTGCCTAAATAGCCTAAATAAGCACTTTTGTTTTTGACAGATTTGACCAATGGTGGCACGATGTTGCAGGGGTTAGTAGTCACCTGTTTGCATGGGATCTCTCTGGGTACTCCGGTATCCTCTGACCTTCAAAAGCATGTCGGGTTAACATGTCTGTGAAGGTTTTCAGTCGTCCAGGTCATGGTATCTTGCTGGGTTAAATCATAGGATACTGGGCTTCTAGTTTACTTGAACTACAAGTAAACTAGACGTCCAGTTGCCTATGATTTAACCCAGCAACATGTCGGGTTAATTGGTTACTCTAAATTGCCCGTAGGTGTGATTGTGACTGTGAATGGTTGCCTGTCTTTACATGCTGGCCCCGCGGTGAAGTGTTGACTTGTATGGTGTACTCCACCGTTCAGCCATTGACAGCTGGGATCAGCTACACCATTAACATTAACCACAATCCTGACCACAAGCATGCAGACAATAGTGAACAACTAATTATTTCACAGGCACTAATATTAATGCCGTTTCGCAGTTGCTGACAATGTTGTATTTGGTCAATGCTGGACTGGTTGTAGTGGGTTTGGTCCCTGTAAATCATTTATGAATAACAGGTTGAAAAATACTGCACCATTCTTCAACCTGCTTACAAATAGACAAAATTATGCATTATGCAGTGTGTGTGCGGCACACAAGATACTTGTTGTTTTGTAGTATAACTTTATCTCCTCTGATAAACATATAATTTCCCAGGGTAATAATATGTTCTATGACATAAAAATAGTTTCTAAAAAGGTACAGGCAATGTAGAAGGTGGGTCTGGTGTCACTCATAATGCTTTCTGACACAAGCTGCTTTTAAAAACAAAGTTGAGCTGTCTAAAGTCTTCCTGTACACTTGGACCAACTTTACTATGAATTAATAAAACCAGAAGTCTGTTACTGTCTGGACTGCCAGACAGAAAGAGGGAGCGAGGGTCAGAAATAGAGGATACAGAGATACAGAGAGAGGGAGAGAAGGAGAATAAGAACTAGTTGATGCAGAAGAAACAGATGGAGGGATGAGGAGAAACAGGTGGAGAGAGAAGGTCAAGAGGTCAATCTCGACAAAGATTCAAGAAATTGAAGAGGGGAAAAGAGTAACAAAAGTGATCTTTCACCACCACCCCCCACCACACACACACACACACACACACACACACACACACACACACACACACAAACTTTAATTTCAAATGAAAGAACAGAGTGTGTCATAAAAAACACCGCTGATGGATCACAGGTGGTATTGCTTGGCACCCACGAAATTCATTTGATTTCACCATTTAGTGTTGAAATCTTTACAAAAACTTTCACTTGTGCACAGTGTTTTCATAATTAGCTGACTTAGTGTGCACAGTCCCTTTAAAGCAAGTTAAGAACAGCCTGGGGATGGGATGAAGCTTCTTCCTGTGTCTGTATGATGATACAGTCCACACACTTTGTGGCAGTGTTTGGGGGTATTCTGACACCAGAGGTGATATAGGCCTGTCTCATGTTTACATTACAGGGTCAATCAAAAGAGGAATGCACTTTGGATGGGTTTCAAACTAACTTTTAAATTAATCAGTTCAGTCAAGTGTGTTCTGCACAATAGATTCAGATGATGCTTATTAGAACCTAAAAATGTGAGCACAAAATATGAATACTCTGAAGGACATGGGGGCTTGTGTAGTTATGTTTTGGGGACATGTGTTTGCACTGTCACCCTGTGGTTACTGCAATCTCAGGGTCCATCAGCGGTAAATAGCCTCTGGGGGCAGCAACCAACAGGGGTAGGCTACCGGAAAAGCTGGTACCAGACATCTGTCTCAAGGGTTATAATAACCAACTTCATGTGGGACAATGGAGTTGAAGTTTTGAAAAAACAGTTCAATTAAAAAGCTAAACCCAGATGGGTTGTCAGCTCTTCTTTGCTCTCCACACACATGCTTTGATAAATTGGTCAGTACTACTTTGGAATACAAACACCAGAACACTTCTGGTCTCAAAATGCCTTGACTACAGATTGCAGATGCATGTGCATGTGTGTGGACAACAATGGTGTGTGAGTAAGGAAGTTTTCCTTCTCATCTCCAATATCAAAGGACTGTATGCATCAGCAGTTAAGTGGCAGCTCTACCGTGTGTGTGTGTGTGTGTGTGTGTGTGTATGTGTGTGTGTGTGTGTGTGTGTGTGTGTGTGTGTGTGTGTGTTGTCATCCATCGG
>CAAKHB010003174.1:6357-18677 GCA_901007665.1 Aeoliscus strigatus | reverse complement strand
CAAACTACCAAGTTTCCCAAACATAAACAGAGAACAATACTTGTTATGGGAGGGGTGTGTGTGTGTGTGTGTGTGTGTGTGTGTGTGTGTGTGTGTGTGTGCGTGAGGATTGCAGCATTTCAAAGCATTAAGCTAATTTTGCAGCTGAAAAAGCTTCATATTTCCCAATCCAAAACAATAGGGGGCAATACATGACCAGGATGTCTGAAATGTGTGCGCTAACTTTCTTAGACCTCGTCTACACTGCACGACCTTTGGTCGGTGTACATCTCAAACTGCACGAGCTTCCCTCCTGTCCTGAGATATCTGAGACCCACACTAATTATACATCGTTCCTTCTCGTGGCTGTTTATAATGTACAGGATCGCCCCTCCTTGCGACTGCGCTGAGATTTGTGCTGCTCTATAAAATTGCACAGTTGTAACCCTCGAATGGACATTGGTTCCTACTATTGGTTCCTACTTGGGAGAAGATGACTGACAAGCGGCAAGTCACACTTTTTGTTTGTGCTTTTCTGCTAACTGCTAACCTGTACCTAGCCATAGCCTACCAGGTATCCCAAGGGCTGACGCTATCGCTCGCCGGCTACTCTCCCTCAATTTCCTGTCATGGTAGGAAGCAGATGACACTTCAAAGAGACACTCATGCTGTCTCAAAAGAATTGTGATGTAGGACCCCATATATTGTACATCACGACGAGAAAATTAAATCGAAATTAATCGGGAGGTTGCCGACTCGTCGTTAGATCAAGTATGCAAATTAGGCTGTGACTTGTCAGAGATGGGAAATTTGTGGCGATATTGTACAGCGTCAACCCAACTTGAGTGAGTGTGAAAATCAATCTGTCATACAATCATCATGCAAAGCCAGTGTTACGTCTCTCTTGGCTCTCCCAAACAGAAGTCAGGCAAATGCCAGAGAGACCACAGCAACTTCCTTCAGAGCAGGTGTCAATCGTCACTTTGCATCACTTCACTAACTAAAACCAGAAAAATGGATGTATGAACTCATTCAAATGACAGAAACCGTCCGTATGAATGTACAGTATTGTGTACTAATTCCAGTGGTACACATGAAGGGACAGTATCTTTAATCTTGTACTGCACCAGCCACCAGATTCCAGTCAGGGTCTGACTGAGCTTTCACTCTGTCAATTTCTATATATATAGATGGTAATTATCAACAGAAAAACTCTGTATGAACCTATTCTGTGAATCATTTAAGTTGACATTTTATGACAAGACAAGATTTTATGACGAGATAAGAGACTCAACCTGGTGACAACGGAGAAGCAGTATTTGATCGTGTGTTATAAGAATCACAGATTCATAATTTACAGTGGTGAGAAATTTATATCTGTGAGATAAACATGTAAAAAAGGGATGTTTAAGTCCCACCATCCGGCAAAAGTGATGCAGAATGTGAAACAAAAAAAGGTCTTCAAACCATCAAGCTAATGTTCATGTTTCTCCAAACTACTGAATGTCACTTTAAGATTTGAGCCACCACTCTCCTTCAGTGTCATCAGGCCATCTTTGGATGCCCATTTTCAATATTTGATAGAAAACACCAGTCACACATAGAAATATCTCTCCAGACAAAGCAGACACCAAAGAGTCTCCATTCATTCAGGCTTTTTTGAAAGGCAGAGGCATCCTTTTTTCCAGAAAACATAAACCTCCATTTTAATACAATATATACTGTATATTGTATGTACTATTCCCCTGAAATATGAAGAGAAAAAATCCCTCTGCTGACTAGACCCCAGGAAGTAATGTCTTGAGTCCACATGCACTTTTCCATAAAGTCCTGCTTATATTGTGAACAGAAAATATTTCAGAGCTTCAAAATACCAAACTGTCAATCCACTATGTGAAATTGATGAACAAAAAAGGAGATTACAGCACACTCCTTAACAGTGAAACCACAATCTGTCTCTTGTTTTTTTTTTTTTTAATTTAATAGAAGGTGCAGTCCTGGTGCAGACACCAGAGTCCATCTGGTGCCCCTATTGAAAAGATCATCCAGCTGGTGGATCAGCTTATTCAGACCGCATGTCGATATGAGAAACAGAGGCAGAATAAACCAGAGAGGCTTACACTTTGAAATGAAAGACACAATACAAGTACCAGAAAAAAAACTGTTATATTAAATTATAACATCTGCTAGATACGTATACATTGTCAAGCCTGGCAGGATTATTTTCTGCAATAAACATCAAGAACAGCAATGGTACTAGTGTAAAGATGGACCTCTGTAGGCCAATTTAAAAAAAGGGCGAGGCTAAATGGATCAGCCCCAAAATTTTGTTTGGGGTCGAATTCTTTGTGGGACCATGCCCAAATCAGTCAAGTACCATTACAGAAATAAGAATACCGAAGTGTGCTAGGTGCTTCTTTTAACAAAACAAACTGGTCATTTCACTCTTTCCCAGTCAAGAACCAGTTCCTCAGACATAGAGGTGCTGATTCTCACCCTAGTCACCTCACACTCAGCTGCACCACCCCAGTGCAAGCTTTAGATGACTGCTCGAGGTCCATGTCGTCCTCAAAGAGCAGAGACAGAATTGTAATTCCACTGAACCTGACACCCTCTGCCACATGTCTGCACCTAGAAATTTTCTCCATACAAATTACAAACAGAGCTTGAAACTAAGGGCAGTGAAGTCCAACCCTAACTGACGATGAGCTTGACTTACTGCCAGCAGTGCAAACCAGATTTTGACTTTGGCAATACAGAGATTGAATGGCCCATATGAGCAAGCCATCCACTCCAAATTCCCCAGAGAGAAGACCTTGAGGGAAACGATCATAAGCCTTCTCCAAATCCACAAAGCACATGTAGACTGGTTAGGCAAACTTCAAATGCCCCCTACTTTTGAACTGCTACAATTCATAGAATTTTTTGAAGACTTTGGATGACAACGGTTCAGCTACTGAATGTTCGCTGTGGAAAATTACATATTATGTGACACAACAGCAACAAGGATGTTATAACGTTACATAGTGAAGTTTAATCTTCCTCTGCCCCAAACAGAGTCAGAGATGGAAACTATGTTCACGTACTGAAAGAAATGAACACAACACTTCACTGCTTATGTGTTTTAATGTCTTTCAGTCTTTTACAACGTTTCAGTGAATGCTGAGTAACTAGACATATGCCTTCTTTTGCTTTTGTTGACCTGTCATCACGCATCATCTTAAGTACTCCAATTAGCTTCTAGTTTAATCTTGCTATTCCTCTCTTTGAGTGGGCTGTAATCCTTTTGTCCTTTCCCCAAAAGCCCCCCCACCCAAAGTCTTTTACACTGATTAGTTTGTTTTTGTGATGGTTTGTCCACATTCATTTGATGTTTATAGACTAAATGTAAATGTCATACATACATGCCTATACACATACATACATGCGTTTGAATTTGGGTCTTGGGAAAAATCCTCCTTATTTTCCACGGGAAACTAGTGAGACACAGTGACATACAAATGAGCTCCAATTGTTGTTGTCTTTGAAGTTCCCTCCTTCCTTGGCCCAGTGCTTTTAAGTTAACTGAAGTCATTGGAGTCTTAAACTTCATTTCCATTCATTCATTTTTATTTTTGTGGAAAGTATGAGTTATTTGTGTAGTCTTGATCCAGTGACAAAAAAATCTGGTGCTGAATTTTATGTTTACATTTGGGCTGTAACATACAGAATACTAGTCGTGATAAATAAACATCACGACAATGGTCGTGAAGTTTATTTATCACAAAATTTTGCACCCTCTCATGATGCAAAGCCGGGAGCATTTATATCTCTGCTTGGTCTTTTTCTGTCTCTCTCACTCCCGCACTAACACACACATTATATATCTACATCAATGTTGCATGGCATAATCCATCCTATACTTTATAATGCATGTTGCCCCAGGTCACAGACAGGTACACATGACCTACACCGATTTCTTCCTGTCTCTCTCCTTGGTTTATAAATATCTGACTCCTTTTGCTTCTCTGTCCCTGTTTTCACTGACTGCTCATTACTTAATGCTTTATGACTGACCCCAACCCTGACTTTTTCCTAACCATTTATTGTGTCTAAACCTCAACCAGATTGCTGGAGCATTGTAAAATATGTCTATCATACCTTACAAAGTGTGAATGTGTTGACTTATTGCAAGTGAATCTCATACAAGTAGTATGTTGATACTGTGTGATGATGCAAACAGGGCTTACTAGATAGGAAGATGTTTTTTGTTTTTTTTCCTGTTCAGACACTTAAAACAATAACATAGTCTATAAATCAAACTTACTTTATATAAAGCATATTTATATACAATAATGTTCCTCTGTTGATGCTTTCAGACCACATGAATTATATGAATCTGGCTCTTGATCTCTTCAGGAATAAAGTTTGAACCACAATTCAGTGGTTCGTGTTCAGCACCCTCTGTGAAAAGCTTTCCACATCAGCCACAGCAATACATGTTTCCGTTCTTACACGGGTTCTTTGGCTGTTAATCAGTCACTTTTCCTTGATTTGCTGTTCGACTTTGAGAATAAACTTCTCTCAAAAACAACACAGCATCTGTTTCTGGTTGACAAGGGCTGACTTCACATCAGATGTTCCAAATGTTCAAGAAATAAAGCTGGGAAGAAGAAGAAGAAAAAAGACAAAAATTTCAAGGAACTAAATGATTGGATTGGAGTGTAAAACAGCTGCCCACACTTGATACTCTTTTGTACAGAGGTAAAATCTGTTTTATCAGAAATATAAAAGGCTGATTGGAATAGATTCACTGAAATACCAATCATAATGTGTTGTTGCATCCCACAAGAGAAGGTTAGGGGTGGTTGACTGCCCTATCATAATAATCATCATAATAATATGTTCTGGAAAACATATACAACAACAAAAAGCTCTATTGGGGTGGGGTTACCGGGGTTGGCGGAGGGATGACCGCGCACTCCCTACCTTCCATGGAGGGCGGGCCCCTTTCCCTCCACCTAACCCTAACCTTAACCCTAACCCTAACCAGTCCTTACAAACAATCAATTCAGTCAAAATGTCCATAAAAGATGAAATGCAACCTTACGTTCTGTACATTTTCTCTGCTGTTTTCTCAGCTAGCTGAGTCACTGTGTAGTTGCTGATGATGAAGGTTTGTTTCCCAATAAAAGCTCATTACTGACACACAGGGAGATGCATCACAGGGGGATATTATGAAGAGTGACTGTCAGCAGAAGAATGAAGTAAACTAAAAGGGCTTAAAAGTGACACCTTACTAACAAATGACTCATACAAAATTTTAATCACATGAAGTGAACCTGCACCTGAAGTGGTGCTGTCACATGTGGCTGCCACATGACGGACACCGAGTCGTAAATGCCACAAACAAAGCCAGAGGTCTAAGCACGTGTGAGATGCCCGCATCTTTGCATGTTCAAGCAAGAAACTGAATTATAAGCAGGAAAGAGTCTAGACCCTCTTCATGCTGGGATGAGGTCTGCTGAAATTTCTGGCAGTTTCTCTTATGTTGGATTTTGCCATCAATTTGATTTTCCTTTGAAAGCTTAGTTTAATGCCTCACTGACAGACTATGATAGTGGTAAACTTAAAAAATGTTTACACAAAGCATAAGAACATTTATTAACCCTATGGTTTCTTACAGTTTTGTAGCACTATGTCAAATCATTTTAAATACATTTGTGGATTTGTATTCAATTCTGAATGAGTTCTAAAGTACATTTGAGATTGAAGATGTGAAATCTGTGAAAGGAAAATAAGGATAATGAAAATCCAGGAAGTATGTATTTATATCAGGTTATTTTTATGAATTGTTTTATGAATTATGTAAATGGGAAAACATTTACATCATGAATTGGATCTCTTTTTTGTTTTTTATCTGTGTTAAAATTCACAGACACGGACAACTCATTAATTTTCATATGTTGGTTATGTCATCCAAACTAAAATCATTAAAGACTATATTTCCTCTGAATGTGGCTTTGGTATAAACCTGAATTGCTTGCTGGTTCTGGTGGAGATGATTTTATTACTCACTAAATGAGGTATTTTTCAAAAAGGCTTCTGCATCCCGTGACATCGTACTGAATTTGACACGTCATACACTGGCTATCAGTTAGTCGCATAATCAATACCTGAAGATGGCATTAAAGTACAAGATGTTCTATTGTGTACAGCAAAGTAATGAGTCTCTTGATGGTGAGGCATAAGAGTTATTTATAGAGTAGAACATGAAAAGCTTGGTGTTTTTCTAACGGAGTAGCAGCAGGCAACACAAGAACAGATGGTCTGTAAAATGTTTGGCATTCAACCTCACATTCTCCTCACTCATCTTTCACATCTTCTCAAGAGTAATTGAGCTGTTGAAGAAAATCGTACACTAAGTCATTGTGTCCGTTATAATTTTCCCCTGCATTCTTTTTATTCCTAAGGAGTCCAAACAACTATTTTACAGGGATTATAATAGTCTTTAAAACATGCCACCACAAGTTTAGGGCTTTCGACTTGATGAGCAAAGTTACCGGAGAGAAACTTGCTTTGAAAGACTAGTTGTTATGAAATTTGTCTTTGTAACAAGGCCCAGAAAACCTTCATCTGATATACTGGTAGAACAGGAATGGTAGATTCAAACTGTGTAATAAGAGTGCCATTAGCAACCATCAACTAATGCCCAAATTGTATCACAACGCACAACTCTGCACAAATAGAATTCAATAACATTGACACATATTTAATGAAAAAGGTTATAAGTCTTAGAGGGGCTGCCACTGACATTGACATCTGTTGTGTAGGACAAGATGTTGATATCCCTCGATGTGGCATCCACACTAGTCATCAGAAAATGAATGGTGCTTTGAACCACAATTTCAACAGTCATCAGGAATTTTAGAGAACTGCATTTGGACTTTATGACTACTATGCCTCAATACTCTCGTCAAGCCCAAAATAATAATAATGGGTCACTGTGATACAGCGCTTTTTCTTGAACCAAAAACACTTTACAGTGGATACGTTACTCATTCACTCCACATTCATACCCTAACGGCGGTAAGTTACATCTGTAGCCACAGCAAAATGATGCCAGACAAAGTATTTGGTAAATTAGCCTGAGTTTGCTGTTTACAATTCCACTTTGGATAAGTCCATCAGCCATCAGTCAAGGTTCAAGAGCAGTAGAGAGGTAAAGTATGTGTGTGCATACAAAGGACATACAAATGCTACACTTTGACTGACAAAATGCAAAAATCCTGGCTCAAAAAAAACAGCAGGTACAGACAAATATCCAGACCAACAAGTTAATTGGACATTAGCACAAAGACTAGTAAGTCAAAAGATTGATTATGAAATTGATTGATCATTAAATTGGAAATGACATCATATATCTGAGGTGCACACGGTTTCAGACTTGTGACTTGCTGGAAACTCCTCAGTTATTATTAGATAAGGCTTTATTCGTCACACAAGAAAAGGCACATAAAATGTTTTTGTTCCTGCATCCAGTTATAAGAATCAGATTTCCATGAAAAGGCATGTAAATAAGTATGTGTACTTAAGTATGATTACATGCAATTAAGATAAATAGCAAGATAAAACTATGTGTATATATTGTATATAAAAATACTTGGGACTTCCGAAAAAAAGCACTTGATAGTTCTTTGTTGTATGTATGTTATAATTTTATAATAATTATAATTGCTCCATGGTCATCAGCCATTGTCATGCATGAAAGGCAACCGATCCACATAATTTTGGCAACAGCAGCTGTGTAATTAGTGGTTATTTTAGCTACTGTAAATAAATGGGAATTAGGAAAGAGATTAAGCCTTTCAAAACATTGACTCATTCAAGAGTAGTCTGATTTTATTATTCATGATTAAGACTCCCATGATCCCATGCACGCGATTGCAAACTATTTTTTGTTTTGACTGAATAAATGTTGTGACCTTTAATTAAAGCCTCTGAAATTGAGCTGAGGTTTGCCTTCGCCACAGGATCCTGGTCCCACCTAATACAGCAAGAATAAATTCTTCAGCAAAGAAAAGGTTTAAGCACTTCCTGCCCCTCCTACTGGAGAGGCTCAAAAACAAGACTGACAAACAGTCTGAATCTAATTAAATAAAATACCACATGTCTGATGATTAAAGAGGAAACTCATAATCATCTCCAGGCCCTTCATCGTGTTTGTCAGACTGAAACAGGTGTGTATAGCTGCAAACAGCATTGTTTGTTTTTTATTGAGACTTGTGGTAAGTCTTAGAGTTACTTCAACTACAATAAATGGGCTCTCTTTACACACACACACACACACACACACACATCTGGCGTCTGGACTCATTGAATTATTCAGTAACCTTTTACTATGATTTATTCACAGTATGACGTGTGTGTGTGTGTGTGTGTGTGTGTGTGTGTGTGTGTGTGTGTGTGTGTGTGTGTGTGTGTGACGTGAAAGACAAGATGCGTGAGTCAAAGGCAGGAACCAGTGATGAAGAGCAAGAGGCAGAAGTAAAGAGAAATGGGAGAAATAAAGAAAGATGGTATCATAAATACAGACATGAAGTGAGAGTTCGGCTGAAACACTCAGAGTGATCTTGATCATAGCGGTTTTCTATCTTTTAGATCATGTCCTTCCTGTAAAGTTGAGTTTCAAGTAACTTTGTCCACATTTACATTGTGGGGATTGTGACACTAGATACATCAAATGCCCTTAAACGAGACAATATCCACTGTACTATACACTCTCGGCAGTTGTCAGCCAGCCCATCATGGCAGTCTGAGCCATACATTTATGAATTTAGGAAAGAACGTGAAGTGCTTGACGTGAAGTTAACTGGATGTTTACCATTTATTCTATGAAAAATTATTATGGAGACCGACTTTGGTAGTGCTAGCAATGTTGACTAATGAGTGCCATTTATACCATCTACCTTCTAAATAATAATAATAATAAATCACATCTACATTTTTCATTTTGTGCACCATTGCTGAAGTGGAACAGACTTAGCTAATCAGTGAAAAAAAATTCTTTTTTGGTATTCCAGAACACAAATGGACACCAGATATGTCCAAGTGGCCAGCAAGCTTTCTTCATTACGCTCCTTCTGCTTACCATCATTCTCTACATTTTCAGCCTCTCCTACTCTGAAGATGCAACACAAACACTTTCAAAACAGAACAGAAAGTTGGTTTGCTTGGTTTTTTTTAGATTTATCACCATCATTTTGGCACATTCTTGACCTTCCTCCTCCTTCTGACTGACTCCACTTCCTGCAGATTCCCAAGCCAAAGAAAAGGGCTGCAGTGTTTTAAAGGTGCTCTAATGCTTTTGTCTGCATTCATCTGGCTGTTTACCATATCAAGGGCCTGTGAATGCAGAAGTCTTTAGTGAGGCAGTGAGCTTTTTCCCACCAACACACACACTCAGCCTTGATTTACATTAGTCAGTGGGACCTGTGGCGGACTACAATGCAGCCCCATACCAAACTTTAACCATCACTATTGTACGCCGCACCCCCAGCCCTAAACCATAAACGTACAGCCGAGTCTTACCCTCAAACAGCCACTTAAACTTATGGGGTCCAGTATGTTGGTCCCCATAAAGCTGTCAGACCACATACAGGTAGTCCAGTTTTTGGACCCGCTGAATACAGTGGAAAAAATGTTATGTGTTATTCACATAAGTCTTTCATGTGAACAATTAAATCATCAGCCCTTTTATCAATATTATATCAATCTAACAAAAATAATGTAATACTACTATTATTGCTGTGACAATATGCTGATGAATAAAAATATTATGTACAAAGATATAAATTAAAGATGGTTAAACTGATCAAAACTTAACATTCATCTGGGATATTTTGTCTATTGCAGTTGGTGCTAATGCTCACAGCAACAGCAAACAAAACAAAACAGAATACATTGTTGTACATTTGTACACTATGTCTGAAACTGCCACTTGTATAGATCGTATAGACCGTACACACACACACACACACACACACACACACACACACACACTCACTCACTCACAATCCCATGCCCACGTCACAGTCTCAACAGAAAAACTAAATCATGTCACTTGCAAACAAAGTAGAAACCAACCAAAACCAACCACACATCCAAACGCACACCGCTCCTCTATGGCACGGTGACACATTCACATTCATTACCATTTTGTTGAAGTGCTGGGAATCCGGATAAAATGAATAAAGAGACCCAGACTCAGACCAAGAAGAGGGGACGACGAGCACAGGAAGAAAAACAGCTCCAGACAGAAAAATAGAAAGAGAGAAGGTGAGAAGTAGAAGAGAGAGAGAGATGAAAAAAAGATTTTAAAATTGGACATAAAGATGTGTGTATTCAACATTATCAAACTAATACGCTTTCTATCATTCCATGGTGTGTGTGCATGTGTGTGTGTCTGTGTGTGTATGGGGGGGCACTCTTTGGCATCAGTCTCCATGTAGGAGGAGGTCGTACCTTCAGACAAAAGTCCGTTGTACCAGTTTGTTAACTTCATGAAAAAGGCAGCTAATGCTGGCTAAGCATGACTGGCAGGAGGGATGACCTCCCAGAAAAACGTCTACACACACACACCAACACCCTCCCTCCAACTCTTCAAAAATCACACAAAGCGGCCCTCTGCCTCATTCTCGCTGTACCGGCTTAAACTTTCATGTTGCTCCAAAAGCCAAACGGACAGTTTTCCAAAAGGAAAAGCAGCTGAAGACAAACTGAACACTGACTTCCTCTGAAGTTGAGGCCTCTGGGTTGTTGGCATGTGGTGGATGCAGCGCTGCGTACAATAGAGCGTGCAAAAAGACTCTGGCAAGTGATGACACCCCCCCTCAGTACAAGAAACACATCCTTCATTTGCAAATCAAAAAACAAAAGAACACAAAAGATTTGTAAACTATGTTTATGGGTCTTTATAGGGTTTCAAAATTCTGTAAAGTTGGAAACTTTCCATGGGAATTTATGGGAATTAACAGCACTAAACCTGGAATTTGTTAAACTGAAGCTTGGCCATTAACAGGCACAAATGCAATTTAGCATAATCTTGATTGAAACAAGCAGATTTCAGCCAAGTATACTTGAAAATATTAATGCTATTCCTCAATCAAATGAACATGGCACACTGCTGTCTGAAGTTGCACTGAGACCACGCCCCCATGTGCAGGTGTAATGACACCACACCCCCAACATGCTCTGCGCTTCCTCCATCACATGTTTAGGTGATTTATGGATGCCGTGGTTTGTGACCCCTGAGGTTCTTGTAAAACTTTAATTTGTGTGTGTTAGAGTCAAGAACCACACTGATGAACTACAGGATTTACTGCAGGGAAGTACACGTTTTTGACAAGTGATTCTTTTCTGTATGAGCCACTTGTTTAGACCCTGTGATCAGACTAGTTCAATCTGCAGGTGGACACAGTTTGTCACCACCACACACCATTCTCATACGTCATACACATACAGACACACAGACGGGCATGTATAACCACTGGTTTGGTCATAGAAAAATGTGGCAGAGCACATCGTGTCTTGAGTGTCTCCTGGAAAGTTGAAAGTTGTGTACATTTTCTTGACATCATTAAATTCAAGAGGCTGTTTGAAGAAGATGAAATTGGTAGGTTATTTGTAAAGTGCTTTTTATTTGCCAAGGCCACTGTAGTGAATGGCTTTGCTTTTTAAGGAAATACTTGAGTGGCCAGCAAGCTGCTATGATCTTTCCTAATTCTGTGGATTTTATGATGGGGCCACATTCAAAATCTCTTGTAAGAAACCTGGTGAGTACAAATGACATGATTGACATTTCATCTATTTTGTATGGAGGCATCCACATCCCCCATTTTCATACTGTGCTTTTAAAAGGCAACTTGAGAATGGGAGTTTTTGTCATCTGTCAAAACTGGGAAGTGTACAAACTCACTGTTGCTACAAAACTTGTTCAAGACCTCATTCAGAGGTTAAAACTCTGGTACTGGTGGGCTTCACAAACCAGAAGTCACATGTCTGTTGTTACACACTGCCACCTGGTGGCTGATCGGCAAAATATTTCCAATAGAATTCAGAAAAGCACGACATTGGCTCACACTTGCTTTTGATTTGGTTTGTGGATTTCAAATTTCAAGATTTAAAATGTCCTATGAAACACTAATCTATCTATCTATCTATCTATCTATCTATCTATCTATCTATCTATCTATCTATCTATCTATCTATCTATCTATCTATCTATCTATCTATCTATCTATCTATCTATCTATCTATCTATCTATCTATCTATCTATCTATCTATCTATCATCTATCTCAA
>CAAKHB010003173.1:98528-128686 GCA_901007665.1 Aeoliscus strigatus | reverse complement strand
ACCCCCCCCCCAAAAAAAAAAAAAAAAAACCTTACAATTAAATGTGGAAGAATATATTTGTGTGGCTGCTACAGGCAGCAGGTCTTTGTGCAGACCAGCACAAATTCACTTCTTTACAGAAAACTCTCTGATAAAGACATTAAACCTTGGTTCCTGGCTTCCATATGTGGAGCCTGACTTAACACAATATCATATGAATGATTGTAATGACCTTTAATGACCTATATCAGCATGTAGGTCACTGTGATGGAGCACTTTCTAATTAATTTCATGAAATAAGATCTTTTAATTGGTTATGTGTTGCTGAGGTGTTCCGTGCACCACATGTACTTTTACCTGCAGTTCAAAGGATGTTCCCACTGCACTAGAATCTTCAAGTACAGAAAGGAAATGTGCCAATAAAACCTAAACACGTTTCAAACAATTCTTTCTTTGACGAGTTCCCAAATTGTGAGGCTGTTATAATTATAATTGTTGTTGTGTTTTGAGCTGCTGGTCAAGCACAACATTTGAAAACGTCTGACATGTCCTCAAACAAAAGAAATACCCAACATGAAAAGCAGGTAAGGTTTTTCGTTCATTTTGGCTTATTTATCACAACAACACGGCAGTAAATGATGAGAATCAGAACGCTGCCTCCTGTCATAAACACAACGTTGATCAGCTGACAAAATAATCAGCTGTGAATTGATAATAAATTGATTTATTTAAGATGTGATAAATCATTGGGGAACATCTCTGAAAGATTCAATTAATATGCACTTTTGGTAGTTATTATAGTAGTTATTATCCAGCAGAGGGCGCTCTATCAGCTTGACCGATTTACCTATTATATTAGAATGAATAGTAGACAAATGTGTCATTACAAAAATGGTGGACAATAGCATGGAGGATAATAATAACATATATTATATATAGTATGTTGTTCACCAAGGCCTCTTACCCCACGCTTACATCAGTGATGACGTGGACAACCAGCGAACTAACCAAGTTACTGAGTCAGCAGAGACAGACAGGGGGCCGTTGGCAGCTTGTATTATTCATGGGATATCGTTAAAAAAGATGGTGACAGACTTATATTCTGGCCAATAATATCAGGGATCAAGTCTGACCGCTAAGCACCTTCATCAATAGAACTGTATTGATTCTGCCAAGGTAAAAGTTTTTTATAGCTGCAGATCGCCATCAAAGGGTTGTGTTCATATGTCTGCACGTGTGTGAACGTGACCTCCATCAGGAGCAGTGGCTTGTTCATTCACTAGAACCTTTGAGCCAAGTGGTCATGATGAAGTGGCCGCTCCGTTTTGAAAAGACGTCGGTGTGTCATCTGTGGAGGGGCGGAAGAGCGTGACTAAGACAGGAAGGGACGTTTATCTGACGGAAATGATGACATGAAGAAATAGTAAACATTCTGGGACACGCTAAAACGATGGCGAGGCGATAAGGGCCATGCAGGAAGAGTGTTTTCAGCAGGGACACTGATGTTTGATACTTAATCCTGCATGAGGTTGTTAACACACAGTAATGCCTCATACTTAAGCAGGAAAACATTTTGGGATCGGCTCTGCCAAACCTTGCAATCATGCAAGCGTTGCGTTATGAAAGTTGAGCTTTGCCAGCGCATGGGTGGCACGTCAACATGGACCAGTGTGTGTGTGTGTGTGTGTGTGTGTGTGTGTTTGTTTTTATGTGTCTTTGCCATCATCAGACTCAGTCTGCCGCATAAAACCCTGAAAAATGACAATAACAAACCCATCCGCTCCCATCCGGGGACGTGATGGAGTGCTTCTTAATTGAAAATACACCTGTCTTTAGGACAAATATGTGCTACTAATTACCTGTCTAACCTAAATCTCTGGGCGCCAGATGTTGCTAAAACACAGCGAGACAGAGACAAATGGCGCCATACTGCTGTAGCTCTGCGCAGTAAATATAGTCAGGGCTTAAATCATCCTTTCCTTGACCCTGTTAGCGAAGTTGTTCAATGTGATGGTGGCGCGTGGAAACTAATTGTAAAGATAGGGTAAGGTATCACATAATCCCCCCCCTCATCCCCCCACCTCGCTCTCCGCAGCTTGACCGAGCCATAAGAAGGATTACATTTTGATCTGTATCCCTGCTTCTCATTCAGATTTCTATTTCAGTTATGTTGACCCCCCCCCCCCCTTGTCTTTTTGCTCCTGTCTCAGCCGGATGGGGACAGGGAGACGGGATAACAAGGTGGAGAAACATTCAGAAGCTAAATTTGTGAGGGATCTTTTTGAACGTCTTCATAGCTACAGTAAATGAAGGAGAAAACTTTGGAATCTGTGCCCACTTTCACACAATAATTAAAATAAGAATGAAACCACCAAATTCATGAGTGGATCAGCTGGACAAAGCCAAACTCAGTCATGTTTAGAAATACAAAGTCCAGCTGCAATTCACAATCAAACTGCAGCAAGTCGGATCCATCCGGCAGCTGCCAATCACGTTGGCAGGCGGAGGACGAGGACAGAGCTCAGCTAGACGTTAGCAAAGCAGTGAGGTGAGTCACTTTGCAAAACATCAGCTATGTATCTGATTTAGGGCCACACATGCGAAAGTGGCCTGGGTCTGATTTGTGCTGTTCAGACGGTCATAAAGAAACAGACATGGGTCACATCAAGTCATGTCAAGTCACAGACCAAAGATTCCAGGCGCAACTGAACGAATGCACAAAAGTCGCAGTGGTCTGAATGAACAAGGTCGTTGCACCTCGTTGCTGGGCGGCGCCAGAAGTTGCAGAGGATTCCACCTGTTCAGTCACTAATCATGGACCACAGCTGGTTGTCTCAGTGTCAACTTTTCTGTTACAGTATGTTGCAGAAGTGTTCTGTTCCAAGTGGATGCACGTAGTTGCACGTTTCAAGTTGCTGCCCCGTGGAATCTTTGTGCTTTGTGCTGTACTTTAGTGTCTGTTTTTGGATGAACACAGACTTGAGCAGCAGCGACGTGCTGACACAACTCTGGCTCAACAGAGTTCATTGATGAGTTATTTAAAAAAGACAAAGACTTGAAGAAGAGACGCCACTGCCAGGCAGGCTGAGTCCACCCAGCCCTCTTCTTCTCTCAGCCCACGACGAGGTTCACCCCCCAGTCAACCCGAGGCGGTTCTACCTGACGATTTTTCTGACATTGCTTCTCATCAAAGTGGTACGGTCACTTTTCTTGGTTGGAATACAGTGTAAACACGGACGCCCATTTCACTTTATTGTACACGGCTGATTGAATGTAAATGAAGGAGTGTGTTCTATGTTAACTCCAACAATGTTTGGCTGAATGTTTTCAATCTTTGATTTATTTTAACTGCTGATTTGCCCAGTCTAGCGGTCACTCCTGAGCTGACCATGGGACTGAAGAAAAAACAGACATTATTCTGTCTGTTTTTTGTGATTTCTGCTTAAAGGTTTTCATAAGTTTGTTTTTTTATGAGACAATGTTATGGCCCACCCATACATGTCCTGGCTCAAAAAAATATTTCTGCCTACGCCACTGGTATGTGTGCAAACAAGCTGTAAGCTATTCCACCACTCCTCCATCTTCTTCAGTTTCCCAACTGTCCATATTTGAATTATAAGTGAAGAGGTAATAATAATGGGCAGTACAAACAGCCAAGGACAGGGTAATGAGACAGAGGATCTATTTGCACGGTGTAATGTGTCTCCTGGGTTAAAAGACATTGGACGTCTCTCTCAGCTGTGCTGTAGTTGCGATGGAGTCCTTTTAATTTGTTTGTTTTTTGCCCCACAACAACCAAACAGCCCAGCGATTCCTGACCAGCAGGAGAATGCTCTTGTTGGGGGACATATCAGGTTTCAGAGGTTCTCGTTGTTTGGCGCATTAACCTGCCAATCTTAATCACAGATAACCAATATGTAGCAAAGGTAAACATGTCCATTAAAGGCCCCCGAGGGCGGGATTATAAGCGGCCAGTGGCCTATGAAATGCAGATTTGCCCATTGCGGATGCTGCACACACCACTCCTCTGTGTGATATCAGCCATGAGCGCTCATTCTAATTATTTGGGCAAATGTACTAATTAGCTATCAGGTGCCCCCCCCACGCCCCCTCATCCCGTCCTCACTTATCATCCTCCCTCGACATCTTTTGTATTCAAAATAGGCTGCCAACATGGTTGGAATTTTTCAGGCCATCAGCAAATATTTACCAGTTCCATCTCATTATGTCCGATGCTAAAATGCTGGCTGTGAATATCTTAAGGCCCTTGGTACACGCCATCTAAACTTTGCCTTGACCTTTTGCTGTTGGCCGTCTGCACTGTTGATGGTGCTGCAGTTTCAATATGTAGGCACACATGTTCACCCCCCCCCCCCCCCCTCTCTCTCTCTCTCACACACACACACACACGTCATGTCTCAGTGCTGTGAGATTAAAGCAAACAGATGATTACACATGTGCACCTTCTTCTGCGCGGTTGGTCCTGCTCTGATCAATCCGTGAACTTGCATCCTGTTGAGTATCTGGTTTCGCCCGATCAACAGAAATGCTGACAGCCTTTTTTTTTTTTTTTTCTCTTCAGCTTTGGCGATTAGCAACTCTCGGTCGTTGTCAATACAGTCGTAATGAATTGCCCGGATAAATGTGATTTGGGGGCATAATCGTTTTTTGTGATAGTCTGATATTGCTGGTCTGCATTTTTGCTTAAAAAGCAAAGTGATTAATCAATAATTAATTTTGAAGTGGAGGCACTGATAGATGCAAAACGATGAAAACATTTGCCATAAATCTGCACTTTATTGTTAGTACTGTGGAAGGTGTTTTCTAACTAGTTAGCAAAAGAGCTGAGCACAAATATCCATGTTTATTATTTACTACCAAATGTCTTTTTATGCTGAACATTTAAGAATGTTAGTGAATATATCAATTCAGTCTTCACAGGAAGAACCGGATGGAGGGAATTCATCTGGAGGAAAGAGCTGGAACCTAATCTCCTTTGTTGAGGCGTTTTAGGACGGTGTCCTGGAGCATCACAGAGTACTTCAGGTACTCTGTGATGACACCTACTACTACGATGACACCTACACCTACTACTACGATGTCTACTCAATGACATTGATATGACAAACGGGCTGTTTACTGGGCCCCAAAATCTTGTCCAAATGAAAGCAGCTGTATGTGCAGTTCTGGTACATCATTACACATTTCACTACTTTTCTGAAACGTTCTTACTTTGCATCACATCAAACAGCACCGCTGTCTTGACCTTGTTGTGTTCTACCAATAAAAATACACATCTGAGGTCTGAGATGCGCCAGTCTTTCAAATAAAGCTTCTGTTCATCTATTAGCATCATTATGAGAAATGCTCAGCTTCTGATGTTAATATAAAAGAGGGTTCAGTTTAGGTCACTGTAATTGATTAGATATTGGTAAGAAAGACAAGGCTTGTTCTCCATCAGGGCTACAACAATTACTTGATTATGAATTAATTGCTGGTTGTCCGCAAACATTTTGGTAATAGACAAATCAAATGTTTTTCAGATGAAAAACATTGTCTGATTAAAGCTTCTTATCTGGTTCTTTGCTCTTCCAATGATGGTTAACTTTGGTTTGAGACATTTGATGAGCTGTGTTCCTTTTATTCCTGACATTCTGAACAGAATTGAGAGGAGAAGTGGAGAATCAGCTTATTGACGAAGTGATCCACAGATTCACGTGTTATACCATATGTTTTATATACGGCATATCTATAGTTATTTATTCCATTGTGAGAGTCATGATTGAGATGATCGATTATCAGTATTTTCAGATGCTGCAGCTGCTTTTGACACACAAACCAGCAGCAAAGGAGAAGGACAAGACATCTTAGTAAGTCAACAATTTGCTGTTGCAGTCGCTGTGATCCGCAGAGAGGAAGAGGATGTTTGGTCTCGGGTCTCATGTCTGCTGTCTAAGGAACTATAAATACACACCTAGACACTTCCAGGTGAAAGCACGGGGCAACGCAAACACACAAAATCCGCCTAACCATGTAGAAGGAGTATGAGAGAGAACGGGAGGGAAGGAGGGAGGGGGGTAAAGCAGCCAAATAAAAATCTATTGAGCTTAACAATGGTGTTATAAAAACGTACAGAGGTAGTGTTTAACAATGTGGTAGGAAGAGACAGGGTAAATACATCTGGGAAACGATGGGCTTGGCTCAGCATCAAAGCTCTGGCAAGCACACAGCATTGTTTTTAAATTCACACCATTGTCTCCTGTAGACGCACACACCTCCATATATCTAAAGTGATGATGTAGACGGATATTTTTGGGAATAAAACCCTGTTTGTATTGACATAGTCGATTAAGAACTGATGGCGTTTTTAGGCTACTGGACTGACAACATCACACACACCGTGTGTGTACAATCGGATATTAAAGAACAATTCAAGTATTCAGAGAGATGGATGAAGATTCTGAATTCTGCTGTTGGTAAAGGCTGGTGTTGTGTCAGGTATGTGCTGGTATTGTGCCTCAGCCAACCGTCTTCAACCCATATGTTCCTTGCCGACAGCCCTCTGGGCCCCACCCTCGTGTATGAGCAGTGTTGGACCTCCGTGCAGGACCTTGAACGTGCATCTACCTGCGTCCACTCGAAAGGCCTCGATTCACACTGAGGCCCCGAGCTGCTCCCAGACACCGTTAAAACGTTAGCATGTTTGTTGCAGCTGTGTACATCACTCAGTCACAGACCCCCCCCCAATGTGGGTCCCCTTTGCCAGCTCCCAGCGGACCGGTCAGAACATGAGTGACAGTCTGCAACTACTATCGGCGACTGAACCGGTAGAATCCCCTGCAGCTTCTAGTACCAACCAGTGTCGACATGCAACTGTCTGCAAGCGTTCAGTTGCGCGTTGAATCTTTGGTTTGGACTGGACTTGAGCCTCTGTTGCCTGAACTAATGGCCCAACATCCTCCCGTTCCTGTAGAGGGTTTTTTTGAGTTTTCAGGATAAAGGTAGTTGGTTAACTCTCAGTAAAGGTTTTAACCCCACATTGCCTCCATCATTGGGACTTTGTTTGTGGTTGATGCTGCGTTCTAATGCCTCATGAACATCATGGCGAGATGAGATTTACATTGGAGTTCATGGACAGTCAGCTGTGTCTCATCCAGTTGTATCAGATGTTCAGAGGCCTCCGGAGAGATGCTGGCGATGGAGATGGAGGAATGGAGAAGGGGGTAACGAACGAAGTTGAGAGCAGAGAAGAAGAGACAGAAGAAAGTGAGAAAGGCAGTTGTTCATCAGCCATCTGCCGTGTTTTCCCCGGCTGCTGCTGCAGCAGAAGAAGGTGAAGTCTGTCCACATCTATCCTCTGGCTGCACATCACAGGCTGCCACTGTTGGCCTGACTGTCACTCTGTGTGTGAGGTTGTGTGTGCATTATGTGGCCAGAGTCCATCCCAGACACGAGCTCCTCAGGCTAATTAGATGAGCAGGGCTGGGCTGCCATCGCTCGGACAGCTACAGACAGCCACGCCCACCCGATCCCCCCCTTCACCCACAGTCATGTCGGTGTCCTTGGAAATCCCATGCTTGTTGAAACGCGCATGCCTCTGAGAAGTCGTGTGTGTGTGCATTGGGGGTGGGGTGGGGTGGGGGGGCACGCACCTGGATGAACCTTTCTGTATTGTTCTTTGTGGAATAACAAAAAAATGCTAATGCACAGGAGTATGAGAAGCTGGAGGACGGAGTGTGTTTTAATGATGCATCTGCTCGTGTCAAATGATTCTGGGCACAAGGCGACACCCGGGTGCCGCTGGCCCCTTTGATGTGACACACAAACACTTTCTTGAGCACTTACATGAAAACACACTCCAGCGCTTCCCTCTCACTCTCCCCTCACCATGAGCACACGCACGCTCATATTGCTGTATAGCAGGCAGCGGTTCACTCGGGCCCCCTCTGGTGCTGTGGGGGCTGGTTTTAATGTCCTTGCCTAATGATCTGGCACGTGTCGAAAGGTAAATGATAATTTGCTTTAAGTGGAGCCTTTAGGCGTAAAAGCCTTGTCAGGCTGAGCTGTGTCCCTGAAATGACAGTGTTTACCACAAGCAGCGCTCAACAGATTCCAGGTTCAAACAGGAATTCTTCATGAAAACGCATCAGACCAACGTCCCCCATGACCAATTGCTGAACAAACATCCATACATACGTCTCAGAGTGAGATCCTCCACAAAGGACACGGTTGAAGATGGTCCAGTTGGAGATGGATGCTGCTGCAAGAATCAGAGAGACAGAGGGGAACTTTTCTCATTCTTCTGTGTGAATGAGTTGAGGCTGTGAACCAACATTCTGAGGAGATGGCATGAACGTATAGGCCTGGTGGCTTTGTAGGGGAAATCTGGGCAGTTTCAAATCATCGCTGAAAGGAGGGACTCATTATCACTTTTGTATACTCTCTCCCATTCCATTCTTCATCAGGCTTTGTAAGCAAAAAAAGTGCTAATGCAGTTTTTTGTGTTGCACGATTCTCCTCACTTGTAAATCAGTCAGGAGTCATTTGTATGATGAGCGAGTGTTGAAACTGCAGAAAGTAAACGTCTTAACACCACAACATGTTGGGATTGTGACAGCTCGCTGTCTTTTGCATCTGAGTGCAAATAAGACTTTTGTTCTGCCAGACACCCCAACACAGCACCGCTAGTTTTCAATGCCTGGATAAATACTGACAGTCCCTCCAAATGAGACACCGGCAATTTGTGAGGCAACTGACAACATGAGTGAACCGCAGGGAGGGAGGCGGTATCACAGGAGCAAAGAGGAAGAGGAGGTGAGAGAAAACATTGACGGGGGAGGTGAGGACGATAGACGGCAGCAAGGTAAAGTACTGGGAACTCCAAATGAGTAGGTGATTACTGGACAGCGGAGCAGCATGGACGACCTCCTACTTCTCTTCACCCCGGCTTGCAGTTGCATCGTGCACGTCCACTTCATCCTGTTTCTTCTCATTTCCACACCCGCTTTAACGCTGCCTACTCACAGTCCTCTTTTACAAGTGTCTTCCTACTTTTACTGCCACATCAGCATTTTTACCATGTGGTGGTAAACTGCTGTCGCCGTGACAGATGATCACAGAAATTACAGCAACAAATGTTAATACATTTTAAAGGGATTCTATCTCCTGATATACATGAACAGAACGTCTGGGAACCCCCACTGCCAATGAGTGATGAACTTTAACTTGTAATGAAACATCCAATATAAATAAAATAAAACAAATTTCCATCAGCGTATTCTGCTCAGAAAAATCAGACAGGATATTTCAGATCTGTTAAACTGCTCAACCTGCATGTTTACACCAGTACTTTATTTTCCACACTCACACTTACCGTCAATTTAATTAGTAGTTTTCGATTTGAACATTTACTTATTGTTCTATACAAATGCTATTTGTCTTTTTGTCTTTAAACTTAAGATAGGATGGAGCTTTATTGTGCAAGATCATGCTTAATGAATGCTTGAATTAAAAAAAAATATTTAAATGTTCTAAATGTTTTTTTAAAAATGGCAATGTCAACCACCTTGTGGTTCATATTCGTCCCTGCATAAAAAGTATCTCTGTATTCTGGGTGGACTTTTGCGACTTCCTGTTTTATTCTGGAATTTCCATCTCTTTCTCGACTTCCTTCCCAGCCCTAATGTGGTTCACCTGTTCAGTAATCCACCAGTCACCCAGCACCTTGTTGCTCTTACTTGCTGGATTGTCATCACTCTCATGCATGTGTCAAGTGTTTATGTTTATGTAAACAAGTTTCGTTCCTATTTTTGTCACTCCCAGAATGTTATTGGAATTTGGTCGTGTCCCTGACGCATGTGTTTGACCCCTGCTTTGACAAATCTGTAAGTTCACTTTGCCTTCCTCTGCTGGTGTTTTGACCAGTGTGATAGCCACTGACTGTACTGTACTGTGCTTTTTTATCAAAATTGTAAAAAAATACATTGCACTTAATGTAAAAGACTTTTTCAGAGCCAGCTGCCGTGCACTCAAGTTCAGGTTAACATGATTTTAAAAGACAATGAGAAAACAATGAGATTTAAGTCGAAGGGCCTTTCTTACATTTTCCTCTTTGCTGTCAGTCTTTCTCAACAATATTTGACAGAACAGTGGCTCACTTGTCATTAACTAAACTATTCTGTCAGTCCACTAGTCAGTCACTGACTCGTGAAGAGCAAAATTTCTTTAGGATGCTTCTCTTTGTCGACATTATCCTTATAAGCTCATCACTTTTCTGAAACTGGTGGAAAAATGGAAGCTTTTAAGAGGCAGTAGTGCTAAAGTGATGGGGAAATGTGATTTCCAGACATTAGCAGTACATGTGTTTGGTCGGAGTAGCCGCGGGGAAAGAAGATAGTGTTGCTTTAGCTGCAGATTTCTTCCTGTGAAGGGCAAAATGAGGGGGGAGACCCAAGGGGCAAAAGGCCTCGGGACATGTCTGGATTGCTCTTAAGAGGCTGTTTCCCCTCAGCTAGTAATGGAATGTGGAACATACAAAAACTGTGTGTATTTGTAGCTTAAAGTTCACTTCATGTTCACTTAACTGTGTGGATCAGAGGAGATGGGAGATGGGAGGAGGTCGGGTGTCTGGGCTTAAGTGCTGCTCTTAACGTGATTTTATATCACACACACACACTATAATATATTTACTGAGGAATATAACTGGAGGTGCCAGGTAGAATAAATTATTCAAAAAGAAAAATAGAATCAAATGGCATTAAATGAGGGTGAAATGGCAAGCAAATGGCACACATCTCAAATAAAAAAGTAAAAATAGATAATACTGATACATAAACATGATTCTCATCATCAGCGTGATCACTGATTATAGTTATTGAATTCTTTTACAGACTTTAAATCACAGAATTACTGCCCAGTGCGGTGTCCAGTTCAGAGGCACAATCAAGGATATCTGTCTGTTTGAATTGTCTTCAGTAATCACAGGTTTGAAAAGGTTTGTGAAGGCTTTGGCAAATATATTTCAGTTTTGTCCAACCTGGCGGTATGTTATTAGCCAGTTACGGCTCTGCAAGAAGTCGAGAAATTAGCTCCCTCTGCCCCGGTTTGGGAGTACTCCCAGCTTGTTCAAGTCACATCATCTAGGTAGAACTGTTTTCTTGTGTGATTGATCAGAAATTTGAAGTTGGCGTGGTTAATGAGTCACAAGAGTTACTTGTGAAATGTGAAATGTTTTTGGAGGCGGGGGACAAATACAGAAAGGAATGTGCCAAAAATGTTCATCGAAGAGGATGGCACACATGGAGAATATAGTCAAGCTAGTGATGTATGGCAGAGCTAACAAAATCTACCAAGCCACCGTGTCTGAAAAGAGGCTAAGGATTGTATTGAAAAAACATTCAGTGATTTTCAGTGTTTTTGTCCTTCTAAAACGTGTTTTTAATTCATTGACCAAATAATGCAGATTAGATTTCTTTTAGGTTACTTTATTTGACACCTCCACAGTCAATATGTCATTGATGAGCTCGAGCGACCTGTAATGAGTTAATAAAATGCCGTCTTACATTAATTTATTCTTTTAAGCCGCTCGCAGTCAGAGTTAAAAACGCTGGGTGACAGGTGGGTGTTAACTGTAAAGGTAATTTCACACCTCGAGTCAGTTCTGAGTGGATAAAATTCCCATTTTAGTTCAGCTCAGTTAGTTCAGTTAACACTGCTCTGTGGTGATCCAACCAGCACCAACCAAAGTAGAGTTCATAGAGTTCATCCATCTATTTGGACTTGTGTGTTTATGTATGTACAACTGTAAATCAGCTTCAAGGACAACCATGGTTCTTATGAAGTGTCCAATAATGGTCTAGAAGTAGTTTTTACTGTGTCTGTTGAATTTCCATCAGCTGTTACCTTAGGCTATGTTAGCTTAGGTTAGCGTGTCCTTCAGCTTAGCATGTTTTCTTGGCTCAGCTTGATGTTGTCGTTGTGTGTCTGTTAGCAGTGGCAAAACCACCAGGATACACGTTACAAAGGTTAGTTCAAGTGTCTCTTTGTCTACACCCACGTCATTCTTCATTCATTTAGTGACAGTACGTCATTAATACAAGAGCAGTTAGCAGGCAAAGTGATATCTGTCCTGCTCAGGACATACAGTATATCACTTTGCTTTCAGTGCCTCCGCCCAAATCAATTTATTTAAAGACTGACTCCATTTACGTGGGACCCCGTGCTTTGATAAGCTATTTTCTTTCTTTGCCAACCATCTTTGATTCCTGTGCTGATCCTCCTCTCCGTGCACACAGCTGCCTCCTTGCTTGTTGTTCTTGGCAACACATCCAAAAGTCCTACAGCGTTTCTGCAGTCCCTTCAAGAGGAGGGACATCAAAAGGCTTTCGCAGAGCTCTGTCGACATGTTCGTAGCTGAACCTTCCTTGTTTCTCAGATGCTGAGTGGTGAAGCTCTGTGCAAGGAAGGTGTGTGTGTGTGTGTGTGTGTGAGAGAGAGAGTGAATGTTGAGGGGTGGGGGGTGGGGTGGGGATGAGTACCAGACCCTCATTTGGCCCTGGGTGTGTGAATATGTGACAAAGTAGGCCTTCTCCATTTCCAACTCAAAGAGCCCAAGGTTAAAGCTCATCCACTGATCCCCGTCCAGAAGCCATATTCCGCCTCTCCTTCTCTGTCCTTCTGTCTCATTCTGTGCCATTGTGTGCCATGCTATGCTACTTTTCTGCCATCTTATGTCAATCCGAAACAAACAGGTGCCATCGGTCTGACCCTGCTTGAAGAGATGGAATATTTAGCTGCCTTCTACATTTTTGCAGATGAGCATGTTTCTCCTCTGTTTTTCTCTCCCTCTGTCCTCAAAGTACCTTTGTTGTTCATATACATTGTGTCTTTGCTGCTCCACATTTTGGATGGGAGAGATTGTGATGCTAGCTGTGTTCATGGCGTTTTCACCACGATGTCCCCCAGACCAGCGAGGTTAAAAAAAAATACTCCAGAGTTTTTTTTAAGTTTTAAAAGAACAACGACAAAGCTCCAGGTTGTGGATAAATGGCCATAGCAAAAATATTCAAAAATACTTCAAAAATATTTGTGCCTGTTCAGTTAGATGAAATGACGACTTTCTCAGCCTCATGTCTCATCCTCCAACCACAAGTAAATTAGATCTCCCAAGACACAAACGTACACATCGATCCTCAACCTGTGCTGCTGTATGGTGCTACATACTGAAATCATGTTTTCATGTTTCCCACAACGTGTATAAAACACATATTTAATCTATTATGTTTGTAAGATAAAAATTCATCACATTGTACAATACTCCTGTGCAAACGCAAAGGTGACATCCTGGTCCTGTTAATCTGTATACAGTGCATATGGTAATGGGGTGTAAATGTGTCTAGCTGTTGTGTGGAGGCCCTGCAACCTATCCTCTGTGATAATAGACCTGGCAGCAAATAGGGCAAGAAGGGGGTGGGAGGGGTTTTGCTAAGAGGGGGTGGTGTGTGTGTGTGTGTGTGTGTGTGTGTGTGTGTGTGTGTGTGTGTGTGTGTGTGTGTGTGTGCACGTGTGTGGCATATACATATTCACATGGGGGCATATACATGTTTATATGCAAGCGTGTCCCTGTGTGTGTCAGCCTGGGCTTGTCGGTTACCAGGGAAATGGAAGTGTCTCCAGCTGGTGGAGAGGCTTCGGATGCGCCGCCTTGGCAACGGCCTGGTCAGGGGGGAGTTTGCATCTGTGCTGCCTTGGCACTGGACTGGGTTGTGGTAGATGGAGGTGGATGGAAGAGTGAGGGGTGGGGGGTGGGGCTATTGAGAGGTAGAAATGTGGATTGCAAGCCTGAGCTGAGGGCCACATCTATTGTTCTTTTCCCTGTGCTGTTAATTATTCCGTGTGTATATATGTACATAGAGTATGTTGTTGTTTGGTTATTGATGGTTCGTATCAAACATGTCCAGACATTTGAAGTGCAAAGATAATCAATGACTCTCATGTTGAATCTCAGGCTTTCGGATGTTGGCCAATAAGAGGAACGTCCTATAAGAGCCTGACAGTTACATACGGAGTCAACCATGTTCAACAGACAAGTCTGAAAGATTAGGTGATTAGGTGAATCTGCATACATAAAAAAGTATAGCCGTATAGCGCCACCCCCAAACTCCAGCCTTTGACATCTTCCCCCAAAGTCTCATAACAACAACAACAACAGCAGAACCTACTGATCCTGTTTGGTTTAACTCCGTGAGTGTTTATATTTCAGTCTGTTTGTCTGCAGAGCCCCGCGTTGAATTTCGCCGCATCGAATCTCACAGCCGTGTTCTTTTTTTCCTGCTCTCAGTGTTTTTCTTCATAATTTATTTCAAGCGGCAGCCAATGAATGTGAGCGGCTCATGTTACCACAGTAACTCAGACGAGATTGGTATCATTTTTTACTCACTTTGTTCATACAAAAATCCCCTTTTGGACGGTTCTATATGTCCGGGAGACAAGGAAGTGCCAACCAATTACCATCTCTTCTTCTCTGTTTGTGGTGAATGTCAGCGCCACCTATTGGCCTGGAGTACAAACTACAGCCTGTCGATACGTTTTCGTGGATGCAAATTTTCTTGATACGGGGCCAGGGAAACGGAAAATGGACCGTTATTATACAAGTGGACTAAAACATCCCATCCTACGCTGCTTATTTTTAATTATGTGATCGCTACAAATACTTTTTGCTTAGAGAGTGTGGTGGCGCTACGTAGTAAAAAAATCACCATGTTCATTGTCATCGTACAAGCCTGTTTCAGCGATTGCCCTTGACATGTTTCGTAGTTTTTAGAGTCCGAACCAGAACACTGAGACTTGCATGAAGCTAAGGCATTGTATGGTTTCGGTTCTGCTTCTGATCTGATGCACAGATGCACAGACATTTCTTCTGACAATCGCTCCATCACCTCGTCTTTCTCCTCTTGGAGAAAGCCCCGTTGTCTCTCTCCCCTTGTCCCTTGATTGTCCTCTCAATCTGGCCTCTGCCTCTTTTTTCTACCTCATTTTTCTTTCCTTCTCACCATTATTCACTCTTTACTTTCACCCTCATTTATCCTTCCTTCTCTGTCTGATGTGTTCTCCTTGAAACTCCTGTCAGTCTGTCTGTCCTCTGTCTGTGCAGTCTATTTGTCCTCCACATGCTCTGCCGTACCTCTTTTAATCGAGTGTCTCATTTCTTGCTCGCTCATTCTGTTCGCTTATCCTGTATTTATCCGCCAGCGAGCATCATTAATGTTTTTCCTCTACATGTGCTGTGGATTATGGGGCCTGATAACAGCGCTGATAGCAGGAAGTAGTTCAGGATGAGCGTTTAGTTGGGCTTCAGCTGTAGCTGTTTGGATGAGCCATGTATCAAAGACCTTGAGTGAAACACAAGCTGCCAAATAGTCTGACCCCTGACCTGATTGCTTTGTTCCCATGGTGCCCAAGTGTGTGAGGCGTGTGGATGTGCTGGTGTGTGGTTGGTACGGTGTGAATGATGTTTAAGTGTTAGAGATGTTGCATTTGGAAATCAATGTAATGTGTCTGTTGAGTTGATGCGTGGATGCTGGTGTTTATTGTAATGGGGGGTATGCATGACAGTTGTTCATCACTCACACAGCCTGGTTCTGACATTGTTGGTGTGTTCCACTATCCCCTTTTGTTTTAAGGCTCAGTCGTAATGAGACCCAGACAGTCATAAAGTCCCTCCGATGTGATAAAATTGTGTCAGTGGAGACGATTGTCATCTGTGGAAAAAATGAAGTCAAAGCTCAGGAAAGTGTCTGGATCAGGATCAAGAGCTATGTTAATCGCCGTCCCTTCATATCAGCTTTCTTTCAGGAAGGCAAAAGGTGATAAAAGTCAATGAACCCTCTCATCTACAGACAGCCAGTAGAAATATCACAATCAACTTGTCTAATGTCTGAGATTAAACGGGTTGTTTTTGTATTTTATACATTTGTCTAGTCTGTTCTTCTCTGTCGTCTCCTTATTGTTGTGGCCTCGCTGTTCGTTTCACTACTGCCAACATCTTTCAGGCAGGTCACCAATGTCTGGGAAAACAGGATAAAAATGTCCACATTAGGGCTGTAGTATGCACTGAATGTTGTGTTGTTGGAGGATAAAAAGGATGTGAAGAACTCGATCACGTGTGCTGAGGTGCACCGAAGTCCAACTGGAAGAATGCACCTAAAAAAACAAGATAACTCAAGCCCCTCCCCTCCTACTCAATCAATCACATAATCAAAGTTGAGCATGTCAGAATGTAATGTCTTTCCTTACTAGTGTGACATCTCCAATGAAGCGTTGCTTTACTAGTAGGACGACAGAATTCCCCGTCACATATATGTAACCATGGTGAGGAGGGGGTGGGATGCTGCTGACATTTGCTAGCTTACCTCAGGTTCTCTCTGAGGAGCAGACATCCCATAGGGTTCATTTCCTGACACTCAGGAACGATTCCAAAAATCGTTTTAATTTTCTTTTGCATATCATAGCACAAATTCATCAGCATCACACATGACTGAAAGGCTCTTACAGGGGTTTGTGGACGATGATGGTTCGGGGGTCATACTTGTTACGTCCTAACACATGCACTCAACTTGTGCACTCAAATGGCCGAAAAGTTTGATGCACACTTTCTACCCTCAATGGCCGCCATTTTAGTGACGTAGCGGAAATGACATGAAACCAACCTCATGAAAATAAAAAACAACGTGTTCATTTTATAGGGAAATGTGCTGTCAGTGAGGCTTTAAAAAAGTAGTAGAAAATTCAGAATGTCAAAATTTGTTGGTCATTTCCGATAACTGCTTGATTTGAGACAGTACTAACGTGTCAAAAAAACATCACGAGTTCGTAGGTAGTGTGCATAGTGTACTACAAAGTGTACTAAGGGAAGTATACGATTTGAGACACAGCATAAGCATTTTATTCAACGGTTGTTCACGGTTTACAGGATGTTTGTAACAAAGTATTAGAACAAGAAGAATGAAATGAAATGAGAATGATAAATATTAAATGTAGTTAAATATAAAATAAGAACTTGTCTAAATGTACAATGTACAAATCAAGTCACAAGACAAAATAACAGACAATAGTGTAAACAAACAACAGCGAACACAAGACAACACACACAACACAACACAACACACAGCACAATCTGACATGCTAACCATTGTGAAAGACAAAATATCCTGTCATCTGATCCGGTATAAAACCTGGAGCTGAGGCTAAAGCAGGTTGATGTGATTTCACATCGACGCGTCTTCCACACACCGACGACGTCTGGCGTTCATCTACAGAAGGACTCTGGTGTGTTTGTATGTGTAGAATGGCTGGGGAGAGAGTTTCTTGCTCCACTCCCATGTTCAACAGCATGTTTGCGTGTCTCAGCTCAGAGCTTCTCTCTGCCTAATCCGTTCTTATCTCCCAGCGCAACAACACAACAAGAGGATCTTTAAAGAAGACATTTCTCTTTGCCTTAGCGCTGAACGACTTACTGCCGACTGCTAGTGTGTGCGAGCGCTCTGAACGGATTCATTTCAATGGAGAACAGATGTCTTTTTATTTCTGTGAGAATGTGTGTGCGTGGGGCCTGAGACAGTGTGGATGCGTTGTCATTCTGCAGCTCCTCGAACATCAAACTCAGACTAAAGGTTGTCTGCACGTCTTGACATTAGATAAATGCCTGGTCTGATTGTTCGCACAGCTGTACCAATTCTCCGATAGGTCTCTCTCTCCCCTCCCTCACATCTCTCCATCTTATCTGGGCTGAACTAATGACTCATAGGAATGCATCGAGCTGCTTGTCAGAGATCAATCATCTTCGTCAGCTCGTTCTACCGATTGTTTGAGAAGCGGGCCATTAGAGAGGAAGTGTTTGGGGGTGTTTTGTGAACCCAAGCGGCTCCAAAGGTCAGCCAGAGCGGGAAGGAGAGAGAGGGAGTCAAAAAAAAAAAAGGGTGTGCTCTGGACGGTAAAGGAGAGACAGGTACAGATTGAAAGATTGTCAGCCCTGCTGCGTGACTCCGCTGCCCTTTGTTAGTATGAATCCTTAAACAGTTCGCCACAAGTACAGAACCTGAGATTAATAATTCCCTCGCACTGCCTGACATCCATCCCTGATCTGAAATATGCATGATGAAGAAACGAGGGGAGCCGGTGTCTGCCGAGCCTTTTGGAGGAGCGACAGATTCTTTTTTTATGTGGTCTGTCAATAGCGCCTAATGAGGAGAGCCACCTGTGATTTGTGCAGAGAGCAAAACCGCTGGCCGTAAACTGCTAACACAAGGTGCCATAAACTTTTCAAAGGTCCTCTTCCCTGGAAGAGTCGTCTCCTCGTTTGAAAGGAAGTTGTGAGATGGTGTGATTTAAAGTTCTTCTGCAGCTGGATAGATGTTTCCTTTGCCGTATTTTGAAAGGCATTCGGTGTGAGGCACCTTTTTCTGTTTCCTTTTTTTTGTTTTGTTTTTGAAAAGAAATGGACCAAGATTTCAGCAGCGACAACAAATCATGATTAAAAGGTTTTATTGCCGAGCTTTCCACAGATCTACAATCACAATGCTGAGGTCATTTGAACAGCCTGAAAGTTTTTCACCTGCGTATGTGGCCGCAGGAAGTGAGATGCTGCTGCATCTCATTTTCAACAGACAGCCGCCGCGTTTCTGTTGAGGTTTGGCTTTTCAACCTGCAGTTTTACGGTAATCTGACCAATATAATGATGAGGGCTGCACCCACATTCACCTTGTCCCTTTTCCGAGAGGTAGAAGAGATGTTGTGTTGATAAAGGGAAGCTGATTTGAGGTGTCTTGCCAGTAATTGGCTGTGTGGCAAAGACCTATCGCTGACTCGTCTCCTACCACAAAACACTTCATAGGAAGTTTGAAATCAGCAATTGTAAAAGCAACACTCTGCCGTGTGGATACAGACTAAGAGAACAGTTCAAGGAAGTGGCTGATAATAACAAAGTGAAGGTCACAAACGCGTCATTTTTGTGGACAAACAAAGGACATGATAAATATACACCCAGAAAATGAGCTTATTTCTTTTGGCTGCTGGTTTATATTCTTAATGCTACTTTAATTCATTATTTCGTGCTTGTTTATTCATTTCCCTCCCCTTGTTTTTCATTTTTTGGTTGTTCCTTCTTGCAAAGGGGGAGAGAAAAAGTGGGGCGCTCACTTTGCAATTATGCCTCAAACCCAGACTACTTCTTTATAAGCCTCTGAATTATTTTGCTTTAAAAACAAACAAACAAAAAAGTGACTTTCAACTGGGAAGAATATTTAATTGTTTTTTGATTACTTAGGAGCAGGCCATGGGAATAGGCCTTTGTAAATATTTAAACAGATTCAGCATGGTGCAGTATTTTCCATTCTGCCATTAATGTTTTTAAATGATTGTTATTGTCATCTGTGTTTGACGTTTGAAGTAAATATAATTTACTAAAAATAAAGGGAACAAAACAACAAAAAAAGGTTTTTCTCTGAGCAGCACAGCATGAAGTGTCCTTCACCTTCTCCAGTGTCCAGCAGGTGGCAGTGGTGAGCACGCAGCCCCTCCAGAAGCCTGCCACTCAGTGATTATAATTTATGATCCATTTCTATTATTATAGGTGGGGTGTGCAGACACAGTTACAGTAATAATTATCTGGACGTGAAGTGTTTCCAAGGCAACCAACACCCCCACCAGCTTCCCCTTACTTGGGGCGAGGGAGTGTGTGTCTGTGTGAGGTCCTGTGCAGTGCTTGACATGGTAAAATGACACACACACACACACACACACACACACACACACAAACACACACACACACACACACACACACACACACACACACACACACACACACACACACACACACACACACACACACACACACACACACACACACTCTTCACTCTTAACAGAACGTTTCCATTCAGAACCTTGTGGATCACAACAGTCATTTCTTCTTCCATCCTGCAGTAAATTAATTAGTTTTCAAAAATACAAGTGGAAAACATTTGACTTCTTATCAACCAGATTTGAGAACCATATTTCAAACCGTTCAGTATCACCTTTTCATTTTCTGTCATCAAATAACCGAGCAAGTGCTACTTGAAGAGAAAATAATGACTTTTCCTTCTGCGTATCCCTGATTAAAAGGAGCCTTAAAACATACAAGTCATATTTTTCCCTTTTAAATATCTAGATTTAAACGTCTTCCCACCGTGCACTCACCCCATGTTCTCTCCCATTGGTGCCCTGTTCACCTGCTCCTGGGCTGTTTAACCTACTGTGACCTGACACTTCACCCCACCAGACACTATCCTTGCGGTCCTCAGACAGGATGCCATGGCAAAATAAGTTTGACAAAGAAAAGTGAGGATTTGTACACGCTACTCAGCAACATGACTGCTGTGTGTTGAGCCACAATCACCTGCTGCCAATCTGATCCAGCTAGGGTCATTTTTCCCCCTCCATCAGTTAAAGTTAAATAATGAAGTTAAATACTTCTTATAACCTCGCCATGTCCCAAATAATGACCGTTGTAAACATTACATATGTAGATAAAAATCCTATAATGGTTCAAGTGTTAGACATTAAATAGTTGCTCCTTGTTTTTTGATTGTTTTTTAATGATTCTTGCGTTGTCGATTTTTGTTCAAGCTCTTTGCTCTTTGTTTGATTGATCCAGGCACCATTGCAGGTAGTGATGGAGATTTTTCTTTTAACTCACCTGGATCCAGATGACGTATTGAAACCTGTCATGGCTGAGCTAAACCTGGAAACTTCTGCTGAAACGAAACAGCCAACTCAAGTGACTCAAGTCATCTGGTGACTGACTCAGACGTAAGAGTCGGTACTCGGAGCTAAGTCCTGCACTTTGTCCAGTCTCATCGCAGACTGTGTCAGCTTTTACTCCAAGAGGCTCGTCTGTAAGATGTTTCATCTAAAATATTTTTGGCTCAAAATGATGATCTCACAACTGGTGTGATCATTGAACTCAACAAATATCTGCAAAGAAATTTAACCACAGTCGCTTTCCAAAATGAGTCTACATCTTAACAGGGTCTGGAAGGTCTGTGATGTTTTGGCCCACACACAATGACAACTGAATCCTACAGATTCAACTGTCAGTCAATCAGTGTCTTTGACTTCAAGTCTGTTGCTATCCAATGAGTCTCTGACAACAGCTCCAGTCTGACAGAACTTGTTATTATATGAACAGGCAGAGGTGGGACTGAGACATTCCAAGTTGTGAGTAAGTCTCAAGTGGTTCGACACTCGTTTAGGAGACGAACAAGTCAACTGAACATTTCAAATAGTGTAAATGTTGACTTGAGACATAGCTCATCAAAATGATACTGAGAACTCTTCAATCTTAGTGAACTGACTGTATAAGAGAGACACCGGCTCATTTTCTGTGACGTGCGCAGAGGTTCATGGCTGAAGAATCACTGACTTCATCCCAATCAGATTCACAAACATATGAACCCACACTTGTAGCTAATTCACCATTTGACAGTCAACAGTTAGCTGGTTCTGTTTAAAGTCTCATATCAGCATTCTTTACACATATAAACTGAAGCACACATTCATATTTTCATTTGAACTTCTTTTTCTTTCCATGATAACTGCACGTCACTGTACATTTTGTTCAGCTCGTTCTCTATACTTCCTCCTTTTCCATCAGCCTGCGTTCTCCATCTTATTTGTTTGGGTGGTGCATGGCGGTGCCTTTAAGACAGCAGTGTGCTTGCGACTCCGGGCCTAATGTCATTACTCTGTACAAACTTGGTGTGACAGAGGCAGGAGGCGCCCACAGATTGATGACATTTTATTGTTATTGCAGCACCACTATTAACTGTTCACCACTCCTGCGTCTGCTCCTGAGGTCTCCCACTTAGAGAGAAAGAGAGAAAACACAAAAACAGCAAATTGAACATATTGCTGGAGTGATGCAGAAAAAAAAATGATTAATTTGAGTATACAATTGCTATTTTGATGTTATATTTGCTGTCAGGCATTTTCATACTATCATGTTACAATCCCATGCACAGATCTGGAGCGCATTACCTGCCCTGCAGAGAAATATTTAATTTGTCTTACCGGCTAGCTTCATAAATATGGACTTGTTTTTTTTAAAAACACAGAGGTTAACATGCAGCTGAAGATGATGTCTGAATGGTAAATTGTGTGCGTGTAAAATGCAGTAAGAGAACAAAGTCTGATGCTGACTATTGTGTGATTAATGAAGACAGATGAATGAGCCATTTACATTTACAGAGATACTGATTGCAGTGCTATTGATGAATTTAGTTTTTAATGCAGTCTGTTTGCCTGGAAAATAAATCAGTGTGTGATTCTGTAGCTCCAACATGGACGCGTGACAATACAGAAGAGTTTTAACGAGACGGTTTTATGTCCTTGTGTGATTTTGAATCAACCATTGAGGATGAGTTTTAAATGAGGCTAAAAAATTGCAACCTCAAAATTACAACCTCAAAAAAATTACAACCTCAAAATTACAGCCTCAAAAAAATTACAACCTCAAAATTACAGCAAATCTAGATTTGCTCCGCTGTTTTTTGAGGTTTTAATTTTTTGAGGTTGTAATTTTTTGAGTTTGTAATTTTTTGAGTTTGTAATTTTTTGAGTTTGTAATTTTTTGAGGTTGTAATTTTGAGGATGTAATTTTTTTGAAGTTGTACTTTTTTGAGGTTGTAATTTTGAGGTTGTTGGTTTTTTGAGGTTGTCGGTTTTTTGAGGTTGTAATCTTAAAGTTGTAATTTTTTTGAGATTGTAGTTTTGAGGTTACAATTTTTTTGAGCTTGTAATTTTCAGGTTGCAATTTTTCAGCCTCCTTTAAAACTCAACCTTCGGTGGCACAGATTTGCTTCCATACACCTCCAGTAAGCACAGGATGATGGGCGAACATTAACCAACTCAACATATGAATAACATCACCATAGCGACACAGAAACATGGTATTTTGATGTTTTTTTCCTCCCCCCTGGAACTCTCCATTTACTAATGATCAAATCATAACTTGATACAGTAGCAATGTCTTCGTAGTTTTCCTGAAAGGTAAAATGGGATTTAACAGGTGTAAAAGTGACTCAACTCATGCATCCCAGTAACCATGAATGCAGACAGTACATCATTGAAATATGAATTTGACAAACAGTGTTTAAGATGATTACGAATACATTTAATTTTAGAGTGCACCTGCCATCATTATGCCCTCTTGCTCTGATTGGCTGACTGGATCTGGTTGCCACGGCCACCTGCAGTCTGGCGCTGCCCCACCACCTTGATCAGGATTGCCATTCATTGAAAGACATCATCATCGCCCATCAGGCAGCCCTGCGGATAAAATGAGTCTCCTCTGTTCAGCACCCATGAGGCAACGCAGGAAACGAAAAGCTGAGCAGCGTTAAGCTGAGACGTCCAGTCAGATGTATCATCGCACTACGACACCACAAATATACAACTGTTTTGTCTATTGCCACAGAATAAAAAGGGCAAAGAGTGTGCCTGCACACCACACTGATTTGTGCAAACGAGTAACATTTTGTACCAGACTGTTGGTTTGGGAGATGCAGGAGACTGCCAGCATGTCCGCCTCCAAAGCTACGGTCGTGTGTACGGTCAGTGTGGTCGACGTGTCTGCAGTGTTGTGGATGGATTTGCTCAACTTCATAGCAGTAAGTTAGCATTGTCATTCTGAGCATTTAAGCATGTTTGCATTAGCATTTTTGTGTTGTGTTATGTATTTTCTTGAGAAACCCATGTAATTGTACAATGTTTTTGTTGCAATAATTTTGTTGTAAACCAAATAACCTAATAAAGATGGCTCATCCTGGATTTAGAGATTTAAATTTTTTTTTGTCTTAGTGAAAATTTCCTCCCCATCTCTTTATCTCCAATGAACTGATCTGCAGCATTGTCACTACATTCCGGGATTATTACTTTACATTCTCTGATTTTTCGACAAATATTCTGTTCTTATCTGCAGCGTATTTTTCCTCTGTGCTGCTGCTGCAACAACACAAATTCCTCTCAGGGATCTTATCTAATCAGATTTGTGTTTATTTGCTTTAGTGGATATGGGTTTTGTTGAGGATAAGAGTTGTGCAATGCTCACAGAAATTAGCAGCATTCATTCTGCTGCCGCGGGATGATAATGGTCTCGTCCACTTGTTACTGTCAATGGAGATTTGCAACGTGAATAACAGTCAGGTGGATGATTCTTTATGGGGCTTGTTTAAATGATGCTGAAAACTTTGTGATGGCAGACTGAGTGGGACTGAGAGAAAGAGAAACGGACAGACAGCGAGAGCGATGTAGACTCTGTGCAGTATAGGCCAGGGACAGACTTGATGGGATTTCAGAAATCTATGAGGCTGATGATGAATGTTTGAAATAGGTTTGTCTGCCCATTGAAAAGCCATTTGTTTTCATTAGCTCCCTGTACTGGGGGTAGGTCTGCCATGGGGGGAGATGGTGGGTGGCTACAGCTTAAGATGGCTTTGCTAGAGAAGGAATTTGGCCAAAAGCTGTGTTGGATCTTCAGTCTGGTTAAGGTCCAGTCCAAACCAGATTAAACACTGGCTGAAGACTCAGGACCACGGCTTGGGGTTGGACATGTTAGAAAGCATACTACAGTGTGCATGTCTCAACCAGAAAGTCACAACACTGTCCTCACGCCTCACGTAATGCTACAGCAGATGAGTGGTTGACCGATTTAATCGGGCCGACATCCTTTCCAGGCGGCAGCAGTTCAGGCAGGTAACCGGTGAGCCACAGTGTGCTGGACATGTGATGCTAGTCACTGAAGTTTAATTTAATATATTTGCTCTCATAGTGTCATCAGTAGCCTGACAGTGAGACAACACATCAAATCCCCATTGTTTACGGTTTTCACAGGGCCAAATGTCGTTTTTATTATAGCAGGGAATGAAATCTTCCATTTGCATTCATGTTAAATTGTAGGCACCGTGCCACCGTAGCAGTCTTTGTTTAGACCCACATTGGCTTCTGGATTTTATCACCCACCACTTCCTCCACTGACAAAGACCGCTCCAGCTGTAAAGTGAAAATGCTGTTTATTAGTTGGCCGACATTTGTGAAGGACAGAACGAGGGACGAGATGCTTGGATAGATCAGCTCAGGTGGTGAAATTATCAGGAAGTGAGGGGGCGATATGATGAACTACGGCAATACCAACGACACAACAAAAGTACTTTGCTATTGAATAGTGTTATTGTTGAAGACTTAATAATCTTGTCACACATGTGATTGAACCAAGGCTATTTTGGGTCAGGGTGGTATCAGCGCACCTTTCACACCAAACAAGCAAGAATTTGGTCCGCATGGCTGCGTGACCATATTGAACTGAACATCCCACATCTCGATGCATGTTATGTTCTGCAGATTGAAATATATATCTGGCGCCTTGCAATACCTCCCCCACTCCCCTGGCCCTCCCTCCAGTCTGTGAGAGCATCTATTATAATGCAGCAAGATCTATAAGTAGGGAATATGAACAGCTCTGGATTGGCCTTTCCCAGTCTGAAAGTGTTTGTTCATGTGGCGCTGAGAGCGGCCAGAATCAATAAGAGAGAAAAATAGGAAAATGACATGTCTCTCTCCAGATGAACGATCTAATCTCCAATATCCATTTACAGCTCAGGGCCCTGCAACAGCCCTGAATCCCGGTTAGAGTGAGAACGCAGCTCTCGCGGGCAGGTCGCTGTCCATATCTATCCTTGTACGTCAACAATCCAGCGTCCACTTGCTAAAAAGTATATTCTACTTTTGCTGTTGTTGCTTTTATAGTTGCTTTTGCAGCTCACTCAGTTTCTCCCCCCCTTAATTAGGGGGTGGAGTTTGGTTCACATATGACATAAAGCCGTGTCCTGTTTGTGATAGAGCCTTCACTTGGACGTGATGACAAATTAATACCCTTAATATAGGACTTAATGTACTTCATTTTCATTTGCTCCTCTTTCTCACAGCTGTATATTGAAGTTGAATATTTGTGAGTAGCAGACTCGCTGGGTCACATTAACAAACACTGACATGCATGTATTAACACCATACAACATTCTGAGCCAAGCCTTTATACTTTCCATTTGGTTTCTCTCTCCCGTGTCTCTCCTCCCTCTCTTCTCCTCCTTCTTCATCTGTCCTTCTGAAGGAGAGGCGCCTTTGTAGTTTCGGTCTGCCCTTATCGGTCTTGGCATGAACTACTTGCCTCTGCTACTGTCCTCATGTTCTCTGCAAGCTCCCACTTTTGTGTTGTCTAATGGACTCTGACCAAAATTAGACATACTCTTCAACTTTTAAACTGAAGGAGCCCCTTCAATGGTTCCTTTGTGAAGTGCTGCCACCGTGAGAGAGAGAGAGAGAGAGAGAGAGAGAGAGAGAGAGAGAGAATACTGGAATGCTGCACTGTTTTATGGTTGACAGACTTGAGCTTCAGTCACCCTTCAGGCATGGACCGTGTTGACACACACACGCATCAGAGTTGTTCCTGTTTCTCATATTCCTGTGATAGTTCTACACTGACTTCATTTCCAGCAATAGAAAGAAGTTGACATCACAAATAGTCCAGTGTGGACACTGGCCATATGCTGCTTCTTTAGCTGATGATAGTCATATCATCCTTTTTTTTTTTTTTTTTTACCTATTCTGCCTTCCCTGGCAGACCTGATGGAGGAGGAAAGATGGAGTGAGAAGAGAGGGAGGATTATAAATCAAGGTAAACGGTGGCTCTTTAACCCCCGCTAGGATGTCATATCCAGCAGAGCAGTGACACGCTGGCATCCACTCCTTTCCTCTTTCCCTTTTGACAGTCCTACAGTTCTCTACACTTGCTATGTAAGATACGTTAAATTTGCCACACACACACTGAAGTCTAATGCCCAGACACAGTTCAGACTTCTCCCTATTAGAAATTAATGTTTGTGGATGTAAGCTTCTTGTGTTCCAGGACAGAGGTGTGTGTAGTGTTTAACGTAGTGTGTTCCACTCATACATTCATGTAGAACATGGCTTAGACGCTTCTGAGAGTTGTGGTGTTTCTGTGCTGCACATCAAAAGTCAGAGCCAAACTTCCCTTTGTCTACATTCATTTGTCTTTTATTTTGAAATTGTTTTACTTAAGAACTTGTTAAGCGGTGGTTAACTGCATTTCCTTGGCGACTATTTGTTGTGGTAGAAGATGGTACAGTAACTGAAAGGAAGCAGAGAACCGGTAGAGGAAGGATGTAGAGAAACAGCAAGGGTTATCACTACATTCTTTACAAGCTACGTTTCAAGGTTTTCTTTGTCTAGATAACTATATAGTACATACTAATTAACTAACTAACGCTATAAATATTTCTTACGTGTCTCTTTGCTCTGACAATGAATCAAGTGAAGGTGTTTTGTTGGTGAAGAACGGAAATTAAAGGACTCATCAGTTAAAGACTCAGACCATCTTCCAGCGGGGACGCTACAGCTGGTATGGTCAAAGTCAAGTACAGGCAGGACATTTTCAACACATTTTGGGGGTGGGGGGGCCCAAGCAAAATGGAGGGCCCTCCCCCTGCACACAACTCAGGACCACAGCCTCCCCATCCCACCCTGGCCCACCCAAAGCCGACAAGAACCACAGCATAGACACATTGTTTGAGTTCACACTTTATTTGATAAACTTTATAGTTCTATTTAATGTATTTTTCTTTGAATATTTACAAAAAACCCACCAGCGAACACAATCAGTCAGATCTCTTGGACACAGTACAGGGTCATCAACTGTTATCACAGTGCTTGTGGTATCTTGTGCTGCAGCGGTAACATCAGTGCTGTGAGGTGGTGCATCAATTTGTGTCGATTTTCAGGCCAAAGTACCAGATGTATTCTCTCCCAGGTCTTCTCCTTCCTTGATGTCTTCCTCAAGAACTGAAGAAGATGTTGATGGTACAGGTGGATAAAGAATAATATTTTTAGTTATATAACACACTGTTCATGAGTGCCCGATGCTAAGACATTTGGACAGGCACTATATAAAGTTATATTAGATAAAATATAACTAGTATTTTCACAGTTTTTGAGGAATTCAAGAGCTGAGATTTGCACTGGTCTTTTTTCTAACAATTTGTCAGTCACACTGTTTCTCAGACTCTGGACAAAGCTTGTGGTACCCTGTGCTGAGGAGGTGGAGGAGAGTTGAGGCCGTGGTACCACTGCATGCAGTCTCTCCCATGTCGTATTCTTTAGTGTTGATGAAGAAGCTGGGAAAATAACGGAGTGTGTATATCATACTGTTTCACGAACAGAGTGCATCACATACTGTATAGGCATGTTAAAAATCTGAAATGTCCAGTGAAAAATACATCTGACCATTTTATAACAGTGTTGGACATATTGGAAGAGATCACTATACACAGCTAAATTCACTCTCCCTTCACCATCCTTTGGAAATGGGCTCATAAATGTAATCAAAGAACCTTGAGGGAGGAGGAAAAGATATGGTGAGTTTTCTGATTTTTATATTTACAAGCAATTCAGCTGCTTTCACAAGCTAATGGACGTTTCGTACACTGAGCTCAACCATAAACTAGTCTGATCCATGACAGATTGAGGCATTCTGCTTGAGAATGTGACACCTGATGCCTAAAAGACAGTGAACAGTCTACATGGTCACTAGGCATGAGTGCTCCAGTCCTGTTCCAAAATATTGCAGTGAGTAGTCATATCAGCCCGTTCCAGAGAAAGTTTGGCTTACAAGTTCGTTATTAGCATTTTACCTGGCAGGTCGCTAACATAACCATCACCCGTATATTTAGTTTGCATTTGTACAAGACATGCATGACTAATTCATCAGATGTAAATAATCCCTTACCGCTGTCTCGTTGTTCCTTTCCTTCTTCTTCCTTTCTCTTTTTCCGCTTCTGGCTTCCCGATGGGTCACTCCGCTTCCTTCTTGCGCTTGAATTTTCCGCCTACAGAATCACCAACATTGCTAGCTAGCAGTGACGGTCACGAACAGGTGGGGGAGGGCCCCCCCACAAGGGGGACTCCGATAGCACCGTCGTTGCACTTTCCTGTCACTACTGTTACAGAGTCTAAAGGGCGCTCAAGAGGGTGTGTCATTGCATCTTATTCCTGAGAGGTCGTCGCCAGGGGACCTACTGGCCAACTCGGGGCCCCAAGCCATTGCTCGGTTCGCTCGTCTGTTTGCGACGGGCCGGGTACCGGGGTACATCTGTCCGGTTTATACTGGCTGTTTGGCTTTATTGGAGTCCCCTGAGAAATGGAGACGTTTACTGAATATTGAGGAGTGTACTGACCTGTACAATGGGGAAACTAAACAACTGCTGCACAGGTGGGTGTCCCAACACATCAGAGCCCTTATATTACTATGGTAACTTCTGATTTTCAGATCATTTAGCTTAGATTTTAGCATGGCCTTCTTTGAACAACGTGGTTAGCTTTGTCTCCATGGTTGACATGGTTTAGCTAGTTTTGTTGGTAGATAGAGACCTTGTTGTTGATAATGTTGGCCTGGATATAAATCCTGGATATAAATTAGCTTGCTTCAAGTTTTGAGAGTGCTGCATTGAATAGTGCCAGTTGCCATGTCTCATGCGCCACTCGAATATTAGTAATGTTTATAGTTAACTGGTCACGAGTGTGGAAAAAGTTAAACCTGTCCATCCAAACTGAACCCTTGTGGTTATACCGCACAGTTCAAGAAAAAGTGTGTACTTTTACAACATCAGGTATTTGGCGACTCAGGCTCCAGTTTGGAAATGATCCTTGAATTGTATTTGAGGGAAGGATCATGCATGGATCTGGTCATTCTACATATACATGATGACAGTGACGTAGAATTTGACAGGAACACTTTCTAACAGACTCCGTCAGACCTTCCAGTCATATAGTATGATGTTGACTTGTGCCCTGTGTGACGTCTACAGTATGTAGATGCTATGTTGTAGTGAGAAATAGAATGCAGCGCTAGAGAGAGGAAGCCAAGTGAGGTTTCATTTCTGTGTTAGTGTGTTTTTGTTCTGGTAGAATATTGATGTGTGCTCTAGATGCTACTTGCTTTGCCCCCAGGTCAATGGCATTTAAACACCGCAGAGTAAAGATATGTGTGTGTGTGTGTGTGTGTGTGTGTGTGTGTGTGT
>CAAKHB010003173.1:81134-98508 GCA_901007665.1 Aeoliscus strigatus | reverse complement strand
CGCTACCAGACACCTGTAAAGGCTGGAGGCCCATACCACCACTGCTCTGTCACAGGATGGTAAGGGTGTATATGGTAATTAGTACGTGTCTGTATGCTTACTGGACTACTAAAGTGATACCCTGATGTACATCTGCCAGTGGAGTATTAGATATTGTTTGTAAGAAAAAAGTTGCTATTACTAATTGGTATTTTGCGTCACCAATTCTGTTGACAGTGATCACATTATCACATGTTAAGATGTGAACATCATCTGATGGGCCAAACTTTAAATTTCTATTACACATAAAATAATGTTTCTTACTCATTCACGAGAGTTTCACAATGTTACGCGGTATGGTCTGCTGATGACTGATAGGTTCTTTGTGATGTTACCATAGTGACATACATGGACCTTTGTTTTGGAGCTGTCCTTATGAAAGTTAATGTCTTAGAGCTGAACTGTCTGTTTCATACAATCTAAATTGGTTGAATGGAGCAAAATCACTTTATGACTGCACTTTGCAGGTAAAAAGGTTGGGAGGTCACAGCAGCTCGAAATATCCTCAAAGTTATGGAAAACTGGATTGAAACGATGACAGAAATATGACACCATATGAGCAAGTGCAAATGAGAATTAATAATAATGGGGTAGAGTAGACAGGGTCATTGGACCTTTTCTTTACCACAGGCCTACAAAAATAACAGGACACAATTCGATAAGATGGAATAGCTGTGGCTAAATACAGTAGTGTGTGAATGACTGTACTGGAATGTATATGTAGGTGTCATACACCAGGGACCCAATGTAATGCCATCCAACAGAGCTGTCTCAAATAAATAAATAAATACAATTAATAATAATAATAATAATAATAATAATAATAATAATAATAATAATAATAATGTTTTTAATTATTTAAAAAGTTGCATTTTTTTACTCTATGGGGACATGAAAGCTTTGAATTAGCGCCACATTTCATGTTGAATATGAGGAAGATGATGCAGAGTCCAAAAATATCATCTGGAGACATAGGAATGAAATCTTATGTCATGCTAAGACTTCCATATAAAAAGAAACACATTTTATGGTGCTTAATTATCATACTTTTTTTTATACAATCATACATTTTTGCTTTTGCTTTTCAATGTTTTCTGAATATCTGAATATTTTGTTAGGGTCAGCCACGTAACAACATTAAATGTTGAGAATGTTTCAAACTTTCTTATGAACCTTCGATGTCAGTATTAATTTGTTTTCAGGATATTGTCCTCTGTCTCTGAAGAAGACCTACACACACACACACACACACGGCATGGACTAGATGAATGGTCCTAGTTTAAAGGATTTCTCACAGATCTCATTTCTGCCCTTGAAGAAGAGATCCAACCTGTTCATTCATTTTAAATTTGCACCCTTGCTTCAATATCTGTCTGCAAAGCGTCCATCCAGGGAAAAAAGACGTGAAAAAAAGAGCAAAGAGACAGGCAGACGAGAGAAAAAAAGGCAATTTACACAATGTACATAAAATGATGCGCTCAGAGTTTGATAACCTGCATAAATTATACAGTATAATTAAATATTATACCCAGTGAATCACTAGTGAGATGGAATGGAGGGAGAGCAGGGAGTAAAAAAAACAAAAGGAGACACAGAGAGAGCATGGGTGTGAGGTTTGAATCTAATAATTGTTTTTATTGATTATTCCTTAAGGTGAAATGCTTGAAGACGGAGAGAATCAGGGAGTGAGGTGCGGAAGGGTTGAAACCAGGGCGATGGTATCCGACACACATGCACACCCTAAAAATGGCTTTTTGGCATTGTCAGATTGCCTCGGTGGTGGCCCATATAAATTAAGCGGAATATTAAAAATTTAAATTGTTCGGCAAAGGGTATCCATGGAAGTTATCTCTGGTGAGCGCACAATTGACCCAAAAATATATTCAAATTAGCATAGCTAAACAGTATGCCCCCTCCACAGTGCACTCTGAGGAAGGGTGGAGGGGGAATTAATGTGTGAGAGAGAGAGAGAGAGAGAGAGTGAGAGAGACAGACAGAGAGACAGACAGAGAGACAGAGAGACAGAGAGAGAGAGAGAGAGAGGCGTGTGAGTGGGCGGGGCTTATCATATCCTCCCAGCCTGCCCATGTTTTTTTAAAAAGTGGACACATTCCTGTGCACTGAAAATAATGTGTTTGTCAGTACAGAAAGTGATGAGTTCATTTGACCCTTCAGTATTAGCGGGGATAGCCCTCAGCTGAACACATGTTCAGACACATTCTTCTACGATGAGCTTTAAACTGAAATTTCCTGCTGTGAAACATCTTGCAATAAGGAATCGCTGGTGTATAAATGATAGCTGATAAGAAACAGAGGATGCAGGAGGGGCACGGGATGATGAATCCATTGAGCAACCTATCGTCTTTAGCGTTCTAGTAAAAACACATTATCTAATGACCACTCCATCTCTGTCTCACTCCTATTGTTTATTCAAATTTTACAGATGGAGCACTTTTACCGTTCAGCACCTTCCCCAGTTTTGTGAGAGAATGGCATTATGCCTGTATTATTATGCAATTCATCACCAATAATAGATTTGTTTACGGGGGCCCCTGTCTCTCGCCTGCTCTCAGCGCTGCATTTTCAAAAATAATAATAATAATACACAGTGTATAATGACGGTAATAGTACGGGGGCTTTGGTAATAGATGTGCTGGGAGGGATAAGGGAGTCTTGATCAGCCCGGGTCTCAGCTCAATTGTCTTCAAAGCACTGTTTAATGTACAATAGGCATCCTGGGAGATTGTCTCGAAACCAAGAAAAAGGTGGGTGTACGGATAAGAGAAATGAACGCACCAATGGGACTGTGTACACAAACACATGCGTGCACACACTTAGACACACTCAGACATACACTACATACTGAAATAAGCTTTCACACAACCACCCACTGGAGCGTCTCTCCTCAGAGGGCTCTCTGGTGTAAATGTGTTAAAACTCTCCCCTGGTCTTTGGCTTCTGCTGAATAAATCTGTGTTTTAGTCTTCACTTTAGCACTTTAAACTCTGGGTATTTCCAGCATGTTTTCTCTTTGCCTCCTCCTGGGCTTTAGCTGAGATCTGCCGATGGATATAGCTCTGCTCGTGTGTGTGTGGTACGTGAAGGTGAGAATGTTTTATTGCTTTTCATTGTAAAAGTATATATATCTTACTCAATGCGGTGCTTTATATTTTGGCACTATTAAATACATTAAAGGTTCATCATTGCTGTAACTTGCTGTAATTTAAAACTTTTTTTTTTTAGCAACAACTTCCTATCTTGATGAAGTGGGTAGTTATTGAATAGTGAAAACTTTTTGTCGTCAGTCTTCATCAGTCTTTCAATAAAAATGTGCTTGGAAGGGTTAGAATTTCCCTGAGTTTAAATTGACAATAAATAACAGTTTCACTTGTAAAAGTACATGCTATACTCTACTCTATACTCTTAATATATTTGTGTGAATGTGTTGAGCATTTTAATAAATGCCTGGTTGAATACTCAATTCTGATTGGTAAACATCAACATCACAAAAATACATAGGATATTTCTTAATCAATAAAAGACATTTTAAATAAACATTTTGTGGCAAATTGTACTCTCATTAAGTAGCCATGTAATAAGTATAATGTCCGTTTTGTCAAGAGACATTGCCCTGTATTGTTCTGTCCATACTTTCAATAATGACTGACACACTGTTACATCACACACACACACACACACACACACACACACACACACACACACGCACACCTCAGTGCTTGCACATTCCTTCATCCTGCTGTTTACTGTGCCACATTTTGTGTTTTGCATTTACAATATTATTCTTCTAAATGTTCTAAATGATGGCCTGTCTGTCAGTCATTCACTATAAAAAATGAGTTCATTAATTAGCCTGTCTCTAGGACAGTTTTCACATACAAGACAATGCTGTGACACACACACACACACACACACACACACAGTGAATGAGAGGACTCTGTGATATGGATGAAGAGATGATGAGTATGCCATAACTGATTATGTCACACTGGGTGAGTGTGTGTCCTATAAATGTGTCTTTAATCTAAAATGAATAAAATAACACTTTGTTGTATGAAATCCTCTTGCATACAGAGAACTGACAGAGCAGCGGAGGACAACTGTGTCCCAGAATGTGTTGCAGGAAATCACTAATGCACGCGCACACACACACACACACACCCATATGTCGCCAGGTGTAGCTGTCACACTCTCCTGCCCTGTGTGCGACTGTAATAAATTTAACAGGATAGTTTCATCATCAAATATCCAAATGATGATTGCTTACTTTACCTAATCTCCTAATGCCGGTGACCTGTAAAAGCGTAGAGGGTAATCATGTTTTCCTGCTATACTTCTGTGTGTGCACCTCAGACCGCGTGGATGGGCACAGGCTGTTTTATTTTGGTAAAACACTGGGGAATGCTGAAGCACCGCAGATAGTCTCTTGTAATCAGACTTCTTCATGAGTGTGTATGTGAGTTCTTTTTATCTGCTGTTTGTGATTGGCGGTGAATGCAAAGTGACTGTCAGTGATCCTCATGAATGCCGAAGTAGCTCATTGACTCTAAACTGGGTCTTGTTAGCAGTTGGGTAAGCAGGAATAGAAATATAAGCACTATTTATTCATGCGGACTGCCTTCCATTGGTTTTTTGAAGGTAAAGAGGAGTCTTTGTGTGTGTGTGTGTGTGTGTCTGTCTCTGCCTCTTTGTCTGTGGGTAAGAGAAAGAGGGGGAAGGAGCGAAAGTAAGACAAATGTAGGTAAAAAAAAGACAGTTTGGCACGTTTGTTATGCTGTGTGTGTGTGTGTGTGTGTGTGTGTGTGTGTGTGTGTGTGTGTGTGTGTGTGTGTGTGTGTGTGTGTGTGTGTGTGTGTGTGTGTGTTCATTGATGGCATCATTCAGTGACCCCTATTACATTGTCTTTTATTTGTTTCACCTAAACACTGGGAGCTCCAGCTTGGATCTTCAGTGTCAGTATCTTTGTCTTTCATGATGGGAACCATGTCAGATTTCATCTTGTTTACAACCCTGCAAGTACAACCAATAGTTTACGAATGTGCAAGCTCATCATCTAGAAGGTGGAGTTGAGAAGCTGTCAATCAATCGGTAAGACACTGCATGTATTACTGGAAGTACTGTGCTCTGATCTGAAAAAGAAAAGGAATAAAGTGGATTGTGGAGTTGTTCCTGGTTTGGAAGCGGACAGAACGGCCTGTTGGTCCTTCAGAGAGGTAAAGTGGCAAATGTGACAGCAGAACCTCTCTTCCTTACAATCATTGCATATCAGAGCACTCTGTTGTCTTATTGGTTATGGAACATGGCTAAGGGGAAATCACAAAAATGTGGACATGCTAGATGTCCTGAAGAGTAGTGTTCCACATGAAACATCACAACTCTGTTATTGTACATGTAGTTCCCAACATTAATATCCTGAAGTACATATGCATAAATATTCCCAGTTAAAGCGTCATCATACCAAAGACAACAAGCTAGTTTGCGATGTTCTTCTGCTACAACTTTAAAAGGAACTGTGCCAGTCTGTTACCACCTTGCACACAGCAGTTCTACTGAGGTAAACCGTGTGCCAATTATGGCAAGGGATCTCCATAATGTCATATCACATTCTGTGATAATTTAAACGTCTGTAATGCGCTATACGTATATTTCATTGCTTTAGAATGAAATCTTACACGCAGACTTACGACAAAACAAGCTGGTTCTCCACATGTTCACAGCATTTAGCTGCTCCTCACTATTCTTTGTTGTGACAATGTTGTGTGTTTTATCATTCAGAGTCACACTGCTTCGTGACATCCTTTTTCATTTCGAGTCAGTGTACAGAAGGGAAAAGAGAGAGTGAATTGGTAGTGTTCAGATGAGTGAACCAGCCAACCAGTGTGCTTTTTAGTTTTTCATCAATGTGAGTTTGTAAGGTGAAGTGGGCTATAGAAGTAATAGACAGAGTCAGGATCCTTTATCCATTATCAAATGTTTCTCTTTGGAAATTCAACACTTTTCAATATTGAGTCTAAAAAGAATGTGCTCAAGACTTTATTCTGCCTGCTAGAATTAGTCATAGAGGACCATTTTTAGTCATAAATTATGCACTGAAACAAAGAGATAGTCTTTTTTTGTTCTCTCAGCATATGGGCCTGAGCGAACGCCTTTTAAAAATCTTTAAAATTGTCCATTCAACTCAAAGTTACTGAGTGTGGCAAAAATGTCGAAGACATAAAGTCGGGAGAAGATTGAATAAAATAATGCGGGGGGACAGATTAGTCATGGAGTTGAGCCCACACGCTCTTTCAGTCACCGCACAATGCCACTTTTTATAAGTGGCCCCCATCTCCACAAAGGCTGTGTTCAATATATCGAGGATGATACATGGTCAGACGTGTAATCTCCCTTTGATTCCCTGCTCTCATTCATCCCACAACCTTTTCAGCCCTGACACTGATGAGCTACTGGGGCTCACACACACACACACACACACACACACACACACACACACACACACACACACACACACACAGAGGGAGCAAGAGAGAATCATGAGATATGTTGGTTTAAATGTTTGAAACTCTCCATATAGCTGCACTGATAAATGCTTGCACACACACACACACACTTCCTTCCTGGTCTGAGTTCATTATGCCACAGCGAGCAGTGAGTCCTGGCATCTCTATCACAGCTCCACAATCTCTCAATGGGTTTATTGACCAGGGTGTTCAGGTGGTACAGGCTCAGTAATTGTTGCAGAATGAAGGCGCTCAGTGTGATTTTAGCAGGCAGTGTGAACTCACTGGAATTATAAAATACAACAGGTCTGTCTAGGTGGTTTACACCATCTATGGTGTAAACATGTTGATGATGTTGTTAAGAAATGGCTAGAGACGTATCAGTCTGTACATCTCTGTCTCCATAAATCATCTGACAAATTACGAAGGGTTTGGTTCAATTGCAGCTGGATTATTGTTTTGATTGATTGGTTGTTTTTGTCCAATGAAGGACTTGAACAAATTATGATTAGCTCAAAATAAAGCAGCTTGCTGTGCTTTACATTGATTGTTACCGGTACATGTGATTGATAAGCGTGACAGTCTGGGATGGATCACTGTGAGACAGAGATCCACCTTTGCTTTCAGTTTTCTCAGAAGCATACTTGTGACATAATTACCAAAGTTATTGTGTGGCAGTTTAGTTTCTCAGTTTGTGCAACACAATCATGAAACAAGACTGATATAAATATTTTAACATCATTCACTAGTGATGTGTAAAACTGCTCACAGCAGAGTTGAGCAAATGGGTTCTGCTGGGTGGACGTCTGGGTCACACACACACACGGCAAACTAATGTATGGGATCTTTGGGATCCCAGTGGCATCTTACAGGTTGTCTTATTGGAATAATCCAGCAGCTTGACAGATGTATTTGGTTTCTTTTCCTGTCACATCAGACATTTTAACACCTTGACGGTCATACGAGGAGCAGAGCAGGAGGCAAACATCCATGACAGTCTATGGTCTGGTCCATGTCACAGTTTATTCTCTATCATATCTGCATCTTGTCCCAGTAGAAGTGAAAACCATTACAACCATAGCCTCTGAGAATTTCTTTATGTGGAGGAGATTGGCGCCTGGCCTCATATTCATTATGGCGACTGAATTCTTTTCAGTGGACGACCTTTTAAGAAGACAGACTCACTGCCTCCTTCTCTTGGAGGCGTAAGGTGCTGAAGAGTAAGGTTCTGTAAGAGATGAAAAGAGAGCGAGAGAAACATCACAAATCAGTTGGGTAAACATACACTACTTGTGTATGTATGTATGTCAAGTCAATGTTGCACATATTACACACTATTCATCAACAATGTCGGTGGCATATCATGACATTATTACAGAAGAATGAATCTGTAAACATTCAAAGTGTGATAAAGTATTGTCGAAGACCAGTGGCTTGTGGTCTTTGGCAGGAAAAAATGTGTCCACCGACAACAAGCAGGAGTAAGTGAGATCATTCTGTTTGAAAAACACTCAAATACTGCACAGTTACCTATTTAAGGATTTGGGATGAGGGTAAGGTGACTAACCCTCCTCACCGTTTGTAGAGAGGCTGCTCCTCCACATCGAGAGCAGCCAGCTGAGGTGGGTTGGGCATCTGATTAGGATGCCCCTGACACCTCCCCGTTCACCTGTTTTGGGCATGTCCATCTGGGATTATATCTCTCGGCTGTCCAGGGAACACCTCAGGATTGTCCAGGAAGTACCGGTGGAAGTAGCGCCCTCAGCAGTTGCCAGCCTCCACAGTTGCATCAGTCAATCTGCATTGCATCTCTAAAAAGATATATATTTTTTGTCCCACTACTTCAAAGTGAAGCTTGTTTATGGCGGCTTACTGTTACTGTTACTGTTCTGTCACACACATTCTCTTTCTGACTTCTCATCCCTCCCTCGTTCATACCTGTTTTACTCCAGCAGCACCTGGGCCTGCACTATTCATCATGCAGATGACTTGGAACAGGAATTTGCCTCTTTTTTTGCAACAGAAGATGAGAGGGCCAGATGGCAAGAAACAGAAAAAAACTGGAACTAAAAAAAAAGAAAAGAAAAGGAGACATAGATAGAAATGGGTTAAGGAAGGAGGGATTGAGCGCAGAATAGCATACGTTCGGTTTTATATTGTCTTCTGTTCTTTACACTCAGTGTTATCATTGAGGGCACATGCTAGAGTTGGATTAAGGCCTTGGATTTTTTCTTAACGACATTATGCTCGGCATTAGAGCTTTTCACACGGCCTTCATTGTCATTTCTTTATACTTCAAACAAGAAAATTGTGAAACTCTAATTAGTCTGTATAATTGCAGAAGGATGAAGCACTGGCAATCGGAGTTCGTCTCATGCAAGGTGGAGTGGTTTTGTCTTCTTTTAATGGGCCGCTCTTCCTCTTTTGGTCTCTTTCTCTTCGCTTTGTGCTCATTCGTTTTTTGAAAAGCAGAAAAAAAGGCTCTACTTGAGAGGGCCAGGAGGTGAAGGATGCATTATTAGAACATCAAATGTGTCCAACGGCGGGTCACCAGCAGGTCTCAGCACTTCAACTTCTGGGATATGGCATCTGCTGTTTGTTTGCTCAGCTTCTGTATTTTTCCTTATCTGTGCTCAGCTGAACGAGGAGCAGGTTCTTTCCTCTATACGTATCAAGCTGAGTACAAACAGCACTGTCTCCTGTGTGATAAGGCTGATTTAATGGTGTAATGCAGATTCGCTCAGAGATTGCTGGTTAATATGAGACAAGACTGTTTCTCCCAATTGATGATGATCATGTTTTTGAGCAGCCAGTTTGTGCAAAAGCAGTAATCAAGTCATGTATGCATGTGTATATTATCCTGTACTGTGTAGTGTTAACTTTTCATTTCTTTTCATTTTATTTTAATCTAATTTCCTCAATGTCTCTTGATGCTGCTGTAAACCGCAAATTTCTCCCCTATGAGACTAATAAAGGTTTATCTTTTATCTTGATCTTTAGACGGATAAAATAGTAAATGGAGATGCTGAAAACAGTGTGCTTGTTTGCATTTCATATATATAATTGTATGAATAGAAATATAAAGTAAAGGGTTGTGCAAGTTAGATAGTAGTCGTGTAAGTTAGGAAACTCAGCTCTGTGCATCACTGGACTTCAGGAAACTTGGCTCTTTATTATGGTTCGACACCAATTTACCTAAGTTTCCTCTAGATTCTTGCCCATGATTACGTTAATAGACTATTAGTTTTTTAACACACTACAAGTGCATGACAGTAAAGTACAGTACATTCTTCATTGCATTGGACATGTCTTCTGTTTTAAATTGTTTTATGATTATTTCTTTCTCATAATGATATGACATGATATTTTCATTTAATCATCACTGGCAGCATCTCTTTCTTAGCTGTCATGTGGTGACATTTAAGTCTTTAAAAAACATCAGCCTATGCAATTGGGCTTTCAGTGACTACGATATAATCAAAGTAATCTGTCTTAAATCCCTAAGCACCGAAATTCTTCTCTTCAAGTTTCAGCTGATGTTTCTCTGTCCCCTAAAAATGCCACATAAATAGGCTCCGCCCACTCTCAGATACCATCCAGTTGTCTGTTCATGTAAACCACGGTAGCACCGAGTAAAAAGATGTTTCTGAATTTTTGGTTTGATTTAGTGACTTTTCACACTTGTCTAGTGACTTTTGAAATAAACATCAGCTTCTTTCCACGACTGCGAACATCGCCCTGGGCCTGTAGAAAATGAAACAAATGTCTATATTTAAAGGACAAAAATGTTTATTCACTCATGGAGCAGTTTCGGTCCACTCATTCATGACTAAAAACATTTGGGTTCTGTGCCTTGTGTGAGAAAGACATTAATTTGTGTGTGGTGTCATCTAGTGGCATTGAGGGACTTTTTGAGCGGGTTTCAGCCGGTTACTGTTTGCAGTATAGATCAGCGGAGGTATGGAAACAAAGGATGAGCTGACCAGGAGCTCGATGATATCTGCAGAGATCAATCAATGGATGTCACAGCCACCGGCTCGCATACCCACACATGAGAAAGTGCCGGTGTGAGGTTGAGTGCCTAATGTACTGCTATCAATCATGGTTATGAGGCTAACGCCTCCCTGCTATGTTAACTTCATGACATCTGGACCCAATCTGAATTACATTTCTGATGAATGTATAATTCACAGCCTCCCGTCACTGGCCTGTCATTCAACACACTCTGACGAGAAACACTTTTATTTTTGGACCAAATGCAAATAAAGCAGTGGCTCTGGGATTCAAGAGCAGAGACAAGTGGAGGAAGAAAGAGGATGAAAACATCAAGGAAATGATTGCAGGGAGGTTGAGTCTGTTCGCTGTACACCAAAGGGGGTTAAGACAGGGTTTGGCTGGCGAAGACAAGCCAACAGAGACACACAGCACTAAATCTAAAAAGTTTCTCAGACATTGTTTTGAATCCCTAACAAGGGGGACTGTGAACAACAAGGAACATAATTTGGATCCCCCCCTCCTGTTTTTCTTTTCCATGTACCCAAGCACATAAATAGCTGTCTTAACAACTTGATGCTATTTTGAATGGGGGCTGCATCTCCCTGTGGATTCCCATGAGTGAGGCAATTTGCCGGCGAACAGGTGCATTTTTAATGCTTTCATACAATTAAAACAGAATCTACCTTCCCGCTTCCTCCCCTGTTTTCAGAGGCGCCCTCCTTTCATACTACTGGATGAATTGACTTAGTTTGTCTAATTAAACTCAGAATAAGATGTTAATTACCTAACAAGGTCACCTCTCTTTACCAAATTTATTGTTTGTATCCTTTCTTCAACAGTATTTTCTTCAAGGATACAAAGGAAAGTACAAGAATGGTGTTAATTGCCAATATGCAGTGTCCCATTTTTAAATTTGAACATCATTTTTCTTTCCCAGAACTTTCCCTTTCCAGGGTCTTTTTATGCTTTTAGAAAACGGAGGTCCATTATGCCATTGTTTGACTCTCTCTTGTCCTCCACTCAGAAACGATGCGTCAACTCATCACAATATAGCCTTTGTCTACATTTACAAAGTTTCCTATAGTCATTGTGCAGGAGGAGAGGAGAACTGATGGAGACAATGGTTTATGTTAAGAGGGATCAGAGATGGTAATTTCCTCACTGCTGAGTTCACCCAGTAGCATTTTGACAGTTGACGTTCTGTACAGGCTGTTTTACAAGACACACCACAATGATTCGTTTCAACCAAAAACTCACTTACACATTACTTACAGCCCTCTCTCAACCCAGTAATGTCCTAATGTGTCTTTATGGGACACTGCTGTGAGGCCCCAGGGCACGTGTGTTTTGAAGGCCTCCCCCAAAACCCCAGGACTGGCCCCTCCAGATCAGTGAATAACAAGCCATGATTTTGCCCGAACATATAACGAATGAATAACCATTTGTTGCCAACACCTAATCTCCTCAGAAATTATAAAAGGATATATGTAAAGTATTAAAATGGTTATGGTCATTTACAGTGTCTATTGGTGAAAAATATTCAAGAGAATATGTTTTGCGTGCAAATTAGTAATAGAACAATAACAAAATCCTGTATCCACACACGGATCTGGATTGACTGTAGAATTGGTTCGTCCTTCGGCCGACAGAAGTTTTCATGAGAATCGGATCAGTGATTTTGTGTGAAGTAAAGCAAAGAGACAGACGAACAAGGATAAAGAAAACAGTCTCTGGCAGAGATAATGACTGAATGCATGAACTTTTACTTATGTTGCACATTTGACCAGCCAGGTTGCTTGTTAAGACCCAGGTTGAGTAAATAGTCACTTACTGATGTTACGTTCGAGCTTCCTTGGGGGGCTTTCACACCTACCTTGTTGGGTCTGGACATTCTGGCCTGTCCGTTTGATCCAAACCAAATTTACACATGTGAGAGCTCCCCCGGACGATGATCCGGATCAAATAACCAAAATTTGGTCTGCCAAAAAGAGGTGGTCTCGGTCTGGAACAAAATGAACCACAATTTGGACAATTCTGCATTGTGGGAGATTTTTTTAGTCCTTTTACAGGACGCTCTGGTGTTCAACCTGCACACGAAGAAGAAATACCTGAAGTAAACATGAGCCACAGGATTCTCTCGGTCTCTCTAGGCGCAGAGCCATGGCCTGCAGCATAGCTTGTAGTGGTTTTCTCCTTTCGTGTTGGCGACAGTAAAGCCTTCGCATGACCAGGACATTCATCTGAATCTGAGATAACCCGAATGAGGCTCGCACATAGGGCATGATGTTCGTACTGCTGGTCGGAATGCTATAACAGCACCTTTATCCATTTGCCTTTTTTGCTGAGTGTGGTAAATTGTGCTAACTAGCAAATTTGGCTGCTTTGGTGTGAATGCATCATAAGCACGTCTCCTTACAGCCAATCAATTTCCAGTGCAGGGAGACGCAGCATACATAAGTAATGAGGACAGAATGTCAGTATACCATTTGGTCCAGTAGTATTTATGCAGTGTGAAACCCCAACCAAGGATCAAATGTATACATTCACAAACCTTGGTCCGGAACTTGGTTTGGACTTTCAGGTGTGAAAGCCACTTAGACACTCACTCAATTCATGAACTTTCCACCAAGTAGGTGACGTGTGATGAGAAGGGTCAGGAGAAGAAGAGCATGAGAATACAGGAGAGAGAGCTGAGGAGGCAAAGTTCAGGGAAAGGGGGGCGGGAGGGGGAGCCAGAGGTAAATTAGGTGTGTAATGTGAGGTTGATAGGAATTGATTGTGTGTGGTGACCTTCTGTCAAGAATCGGCCTGCTGTTTCGCAAATCTTCCTCCCTGCAGAAACTATGAGAGACCTGTTTTGTCTTGAGTTTCTGAAAATATGGGGATGGAGTATGGAGATGCGTGTTGACCGGTGGCGTGCGGTGAGGTACTAAGTTCAGTTGAAAGTCCCGTTCAGAAAATTGTTTGAGTTAAGTTAATTTTGGTTAGGTTTAATGGAAAATAACTTTACAGTACAGTACATTTTTTCTTTCCCTGTGCCTCACCTGAATGTGCTCATCAGAGATTCCATGTAAAGTTCTTAACATTAGCCCAGTTGGAAAAGGTGTTGGGAAGTCTCATGGCCTCCCATGTGAGAATTGGGAATTGATTGCAGGGCCCACATGTGACCTCAAGTATTTAAGGCACAGAGAGAGTTGGATTTCGCGTTCTAAAATTTGGTATGTTACAATATTTGTATTTCGTCATAGCTCTGACATGTATTCTGAGCATTGCACTCTGCTCTCTCTCTCTCCCTCATCCATCCTTCTCTGCCCTTCCCTCCTTCCTTCCTCTCCGTGTCCCTCGCTGTGTCAGTGTGTGTGTAGTGTGTCTACCATTTGTGGATAGCAAGACGAACAGAATGACAATTATCTAAAACACAATTAAAAAGTGCTAATCTGATTATTTTTTACTAGATAAAGCACTTGAGTGACATTGAAAGGTGTTTAGAAATAGCCACGCATGCCCTTGTTTCAACATAGATTAAAAAACTGTGTGTGTGTTTGTGTGTGTGTGTTTGTGTGTGTGCGTGTGCGCGTGTGCGTGTGTGTGTGCGTGTGCGTGTGCGTGTGCGTGTGTGTGTGTGTGTGTGTGTGTGAGGGGTGGTGGGAAGTCAGGTAGAAAACTGGATTTATGAATGAAACTTGAACTGCAATGTGGATTTCACTGAGCCCCCCCCCACACACACAGACAAACACGCACATTGGAAAAATTATAAAAAATGTCCAAAGGTCCAAAGCAAATACTTTGTTTTTCTATCCAATTTTGTTTTCAAGTCTACATATTCTCATGGACCAGTTTGCATGATATCATACGCATATTACTGCACAATTAGTCACAATTTCATTCCTTCAGATGTCCTGTAGCAAGCATGCATATGCAATTCTTTGTTCAGATAAACCACATGTGTTCAGATAAGCTATAATCAAGAATTCTTGCCATGACACAATGTGATTTGGTCATAAACAAGAATGTGTGAAAATCACTTACCTTCCTGTCTTTGTTTCACTTCAAGGTAAGGTGTATTGTCTACACTGCTGTTTAATGATTAATTAAAGTTATGGTTTCATTTTCAAGGAAGAACTGTGTAACAACTGTTTGGAATCATGCAGCATATGTTACACTGGCGTGATGTAATGATTATGTAATGTGAAGGACAAAGGAATTAATGTACAATTACTTTTTGCAGGTTTATATACGAATATACGTATATACAAAGATGTATATACATATATTCCACTTGCTATTCTTTGATTGAAAATGTTTGTCATAATATATTCTCTCTCTGGTGCCAGCTTTCACAGTAAAACTTCATCAAAGATCCATTCTGGAGCATATAGTTGGATCCTGTTGACAGAATGGCACTTGTGGAACACAGAGCTAAACTAACACACTTTAGTTTTTGCTTTGTTATTCAAAACGGCATTGCTCCTTGTTTGTCCCGTGTTTCACCCCTCCAACTTTCAAGGTCGGTTTTGTGTAATCTCATTAACAACAACAGCAGCTTGTCTGTCTTTTTTTGCTCCATTTTAACTTTGCTGTTGTGCAGTAAATCCAACCGTTCCTGAAAACTAAGTGTAAAAGTGTAAAAACAAAATCTTCCCTTGTTTTCTCCTACATCTATTTATCCCTCTTTTACTGTATCTTTCCTCTCCTTCACAGTCCCCTCCACCGTCCTCCTTCTTTGCCCTCAGCCACACACCCCCCCCCCCCCCCCCCCCCTCCACGTTTGTATTTATTGCTGTATTTATTTCTGCTGAAAAGCCAGTCTACTTCATTTGCTAGTCGAGCGGGCAGAGCAGGGCCCCTATTCTTAGGCTTTTATTAACATCACGGACTGCACAACAACAGCTACAGAATCTATTATTCATTAAGTGTAACCAATATAAAATTTAAAACAGTCTGTTTTTTTGTGTGTGGACTAATGTAAAGTCAGCATAATTTTCTGCCTATTACTAATATCTATATCATCTTTTCCTTAGTCAGCTCTATTTAAATATGCAATCATTTACAGCTTTTGACTATATGTGTGTGCACCCAATTTCCAGTATTCCTCTAGTAGACTTTTTATGCTGACATCAATAGCAAGCTATTAAAGACAGTATTTCATTATTGGTTCCTCTTCCCCAGTGGTTATTTACAATCCCATATATACTAAGCATGATATTAAAGGAGACCATTTTAATGAGGTGCTATCTGCCATGGCAATATGTCTTTCTCCGAATGAGATTGTGTGTTTAAAGATTTTATCAAGAAATGGCTGTTCGGCAGGGTTATGTTTTGTCCATGAAATATGCATTTCATATCTCTTTCATTTCATTAACATAATTTAATTTGTGCTTTGCATTCTGTGCATAATACATATTTGATTTACAAAACAAATATTTCCATTAGAAAATGGATTTCATGCCCGCAAAAGGCAGAACTGAAAGATGTGTTGTAAAGGAGTAAGAAAAAAGGAAAGAAAGAATTTTATTATCTTTAGGGGGGAAAAAAAGAGAAAACTCTGGCATGAAGAAACACACAGTAGATTTCTTTTTACGTGTGTGTGCCTGCTACTGTATATGCATGTTTGTGTAGACATTATGTAAATGTGCATTATGGAAGCAATGAAAGTATATTGGATGAAGTTTTGAGCAATATCACTAAGATTGATGTTCATGGTTTGCTTGGGGGAAGAGGGCTGCACGCTAATGTTAAGTGAGACGCTGAGGTAGACTTTTTTATTATCAGTAACACTATTGTTAATATTTCTCGGTTTTAATGCACAGATGACGCACACGTTTACTCTGAGTCTGTGAGAGCAGTCTGCAGAGAAGTGTACATCAGAAAGCTTTCATTGTCGTTCTCTCTCCCGAAGCGTCTCTTTTAAAGTGGCCATCCTTTATGCCTCTACTCACGAGTTGTTTAGCTATTTTACTTCAGCCCCTCGCTAAGATAAATTATGAAGTCATCCCCTCTCTCAGTTTCCTTTTTTCTCTGGGAATGCTACTAGTTTTAATTAAAGCTCTTCACCTTGTCAGTTTAAAGGCTATCACCAGCCCCATGATAACTTAGTGAGAGTGAGAGCGAGACGGAGATGGTGCACAGGGCTTTGGATAACACGAAGCATTTAAAACTGTCCCTGGTGAGTTCATATTAATTTGGCTTATCTCCCAGTGTAAAAAAAGAAGAAGAAGAAGAAAATATCCAGGTAGAAGTGAGACAGATCCCAGGATTTAATGAGCTCAAAATGTAAAAGCAATGTCAAAGCAGTTTCTTTTCCCTTCGTACTTTTTCCTTGTGGAAGTGTGGGGGGAGTGAGGAGAGAACTTGTCTAAGCTACAAGCCAAACAGTAAGATCAGTGTTTCAGGGGTAACTAGTATTAGCAGGGATTTTAGGCTTGTTTGACATGCGGGGAATGGCTTAAAATAGACGGCGGCAGGTAGAGGAGGCACACAGTGGGAGAATGAGAGCAAGAGAGACAGGAAGAGAGTGGAAGCTAATACCTGGGCTTCACTCCACTGTGTCGCCCTGCTGATAGGAGAGTACTCAGAGGATATTACCGCTTTTCAACCCAATCGCACTTCTCTATCCCCCATCTCTTTACCATTGACTTCTGTCTTCACTCTCTCTGATTGTCTTCTCCTCTTTCTTTTTGTCTCTTCATGCACACCTCAGAGGCCGCTTAAGTATTTGTGTAAGTCTTTGACAGGTGAGTAAGTTGGCAAGTGTGTGTGTGTGTGTGTGTGTGTGTGTGTGTGTGTGTGTGTGTGTGTGTGTGTGTGTGTGTGTGTGTGTG
>CAAKHB010003173.1:55917-81114 GCA_901007665.1 Aeoliscus strigatus | reverse complement strand
GTGTTTGGACTTAAGAGAGGTGATAGCATCATCACAGTTTTTAAGGTGGTGGTGATCATCTCAGGATGACTCCCTTAACATAAGCCTCTTCTGAACTGTGGTTTTAGTACTCAACACCCGACTCTTCAAACCAAATCCCAACTGAGAAACTAGGAGTTTAAAAAGAGGGAAAAAAAAGCTCTTGATATCATTACATGTTACTTTGTAGACTGTAGCCCGCGCAGTACAGGAGGTACTTATTAAGCATGCACACACGGTGCGTAGCGCACACAGCTTGTTATTGTATTGATTTTCCTGATATAGCTTGAAGCCTCATTTGTTTCAGCACACAACGCAAATATGTTTTATTCTTGTTTTGCTTCATATAAATCATGCAACATGCATTTTTGCCCCAGCAGCTCAAAGCTCCTGATAAGGTGCCGTTTGTCAGGAGAAGATCTCTGTCAATCCATTTGTCACGGTAGAACATTGCAGATAGAATACAAGATGTCTAAAGCCTCCTGCTCCTCACTTTGAACTGAAGGGATTCTCCTTCTTTCACAGTGAATGAAGTTCTTCTATTCAGTCTATCCAATCAGTGATGACTGAGTGATTAGTTGATTCTCGCAAATTTGAATTAGGTTGAGTAGGCTCCTACTCGGTTGGTTTCAGATCTGTAATCAAATATGTCAAATACTGAATGAGTCTTCTTCATCCTGCAGTCACTGTTTGCTGAAGTTGCACCTTATTTTGTGGCTTTGTTAGAATGTTATTTTAAATCTTGGATCTGTAATAAACTTCATGTACAATGGCTTTGGGACAAATGTCCTGAAACATGCTGTATGTGTATGTATGCATGTACACAAATACAATGAAATGAGGCGGCACAGCAGTCTCAGCCTCGCCCTTGATGTCACCTCAGGGGCATCACAGTACGCTAACTTTGTTTTTTTTTGTGTCTAAACGGGACCTGCATTCACACATCACGACACAGAATTGAAAATCTCATGAGATTTTGTGAGACTATCATTTATTTTATCATGGAGGCTAAGGTGTGTGTGACATAACATCATCTGGTACAACAGCAATTAATAGAAAGAAGTACGTTACGTAACAATTAGCCTCTGTGGCTAGAAGGCTTCCTTTCAACGTATAAGAACATATGAGTGCATTAAACTGTTTTAAGCCTCTGAACAAGACATCAGCATACATAATGATGTTTTTCCAGTGCGAACATGACATCAAGTTAAATACAATTGCAGAGAATTGCTGGGTGTTATTAAGGTGACACAAGACTGGAAAGAGGTGTGCCTAATTGCAGTGAGACCATGTTGAAATGTACAAATGGCATAAGGACATAAACGTATATCTATCTGTTGATTTACAGTAGTCAGTGGATGGTTTAATGGGGCATTTTCTACCAAATGTCAGACGTCCGATCCATCTATCAGGACCAGGACGTACGTATGAAGTAAAGATACCATGGACATTACTTGTGGACTTGACTAGCTGACGATAAGCAGGCTATGAAACCTCTGGTCCAGCAGCAAGTTGTGCTACAGTGGGACGACTCAGAAAACAGCACATCACAAACATATCCTCTTCTCAAACAAACATGTCCCCTCACCACATTATCACCTTAGCCTGAATCAAATGCCTCTCTTTGCTCTCTTCTGGCTTTGGGAGTGCAGGTTCCTCAGCTTGTTTGTTAACATCAACACCAAAGAGAGGGAGGGGAGGGGATGGAGGAGGGGGGGAAATCAATCTAATACTGCAGAACTATCAGATCATATGAAATTATGGATTCTTGGTCTGAGCATTCAGCCCTTGTCTGCCGAGCTGTGCAAATCAATTCAAACAGACACAAAGAGCAAACACACGCCGAATGCCACAATAGGAAATTGAAGCAAGCAGAGCCTCCCTTTTTAAAATATGCCACTACATATTTGTTTTGTGGATTACCATTCTGAAATGAAATTTGAACAGTTACTTAAAATAATATGCAAAAGATATTTCCTGTTTTTTTTCTATTATTGCTCTCCTCCACCCCCTCGTCCTCTTGTTTGTTGGAGGAATGGGGAGCGGCGGTAGCGGCCACAGTGTAAACAGACACACAGAGCTGCTACGATGCTGATTATGTTTCCAAAACATATTTTTGGGCCTTATCCCCATCGCAGGGAGCTGAGTATTTATCGTTTTTTCCCTTCCATTTTCAATTCAGTTCAGTTTTATTTGTTTAGTCAAACACAAATAACTTTTTTACACTCTGTGCAGCGCAGCACCTTTAGACCCTCGATTTGAGGAAAGTTAAACTCCACCCAACAGCCTTTTTTGCCACCATCGGACAGTCACTCCGCTGCCATACCTTCCGGCAATGGGGCATTACTCAGCAGTGTGGTGCAGCATTTAAGTGCCGTACTGTTTGTTCTAGAACCTTTATGATGGTATCTGAGTCACTAGAAAGGCAAAGAGAGCAACGTTGGATTTGAGCTTTTAAGGAAGAAACATTGTCGTGGTATAGCCATGTTTGGTGTCACCTCTGTGCAGCAACATCCATTTCCTGCACACACTCCAAACACCTGTTCAATGGCAGCACTATTTTTATGAAGACAATATATTGTGTTGCAAAGTGAACAAAAGGCCTCTTGGGTTACATTCCAACGAGAAGCATTTAGACCCCTCCACCCACTCTGTCCTGCATCTACACTTCTCTCCTCTGTAAAGCACTAAATGGTAATGCCCTACACGTCTTTCTCTTTAAAGGGACATCATCCTACTTACCTAGCTTTTCATTATTTCACCTCTGCTTTGTAACGTTCACCCCAAGGTTCTGTGCCTTCCACGGTCTGTTTTACTCAAACCTTTGAACTGAACCTAAAGAGAATAGGCCTGTGGATGTCCACTCACTTGCTGCTTTCTAATATCAGTTATGCGTCTGCCAATTTCTCAGGTAGCTCATCTGATCCATCCATCCTGCACATAAAGAGTCCCCATTGACTCAGCCTGGGGCACTATCTTAATCCAGCGTTATGTCACTGTTTGTTCATGATAAAAAAAATGATAAAAGTTGGATTGTTCAAAGAGGAAAACATCCCTGTGTTCATTTCAGTTCTGTAAACTGGCTCATTCTTAAATAGTAATCTAAATTCAAAATTGAATCATCCAGATACATCTTTGGGGTTGTTTGCATATTTGGTAGGACCCGTATCAGTCAAATCTGACAAACTGTTCCAATACAGGGCAACAGCTGGACCCAAGGCAACAGGTAACAGGTACAACAGGCAAAAAAAACAAAAGTCAGACTGAGAGGCATCGAAACTACTTCTAACACAACGTGACAAGGTGTCAAAATACAAACACCAGAAAACTACTGTCTCACATTCACGTTAGATTATAGACTTAATATAACAAATCAATATATACAAATCATTCTGTATTGCCTAGATGATTTTCATTGTTTCTCTCAAGTTTGGCTTTGACATTCTAACCGATTTGATGCACCCAAATACTTCACTCATGACAATTCTCTAATTTACTTTGAAAACTACGAACAACCTAGAAGCATGTGGAGCAAGCCGAGTAGGAGGACTCTGGGGAATCCAGTACTTAGTCATCTTTATTTTTTACTGTATTTTGGATAGGGTTTTCTTATTATGATCACTCTCTTTCTATGTAAAGACCCATCTATTACAGTTCTGTCTACTTTTATTCTTGTCAAAGACGAGAGCTTCAAACAACAGGCGTGTCCCTCGGCTCTGTCTATCCTCTGAAGCACTTCAAAAGAGGCTGTATAAGTGGGTTGTCATGAGGGTATATTTCTTTACACTGCCTTCTCTTTGTGTCGTCTGCTTGTGCACTATTGACACTGCAGTGACTTGATAATATTTTTAGCACGCAGACAGTGCTGAGAGTAAAATAATCAGTGTTGCACCTCAACAAAGTAAACGAGAATCTCAAAGCTTAAGCTGACATATAAGTGTAACTGCTTTCATATCGATGAGTGCGCAGAAGGTGTATATGAATAGCTCTGATGATGTGGGCTTTGTTTAACTTGTTAAAAGTGATGTTAAACTTGTTGCGTTGAGATGGTGTCATTAAAATAAAGATGGTCCAGATACATAATTCAGTTGGGTGAAAGACAATCCTAATGCAAAGTGACCATGGGAGTCAGAAATGGAAAAAAAAAGTCAAGGGACTATGTCAAGGGTTATGTCTTTTTGGGCTGTTTTTACTTTGATTTCATTTGTTTCCTTTCCAGACTGTCATTGTACCCACAGTCTGTCCTCAAAGCTCTGAAGAGCACCCAGGTGCCTGAGAGGTCACAGTAATGAAAGCTAATGAGCTCATTGACAACCTCAGCTGATTGGTGCTACAGACTCTCACCATGAGCTTTTCAGAGACTTCCTGGCACTTGCCTGTTGGATCACTGCCCTGCCATGACCTTGGTATAAACCAAATGTGGTAGTATAAATTGGAAATCTTTGGAAAGGTCATTTACTGCAAATGACTGTAATTTTGTTCACATCCATACAGCCCAAAAACATTTAGTGTTCTTTTTCTTATTTCGTTTGACTGAACCGTGTCACTATGGTCAACTAAGCGACATGCTAAAAAATAGAAAATATGTGCTTAGGTAGAGGTTGAAAGCAATAAATACTAGCTGACGACCACATGCTGCATACATGCCTGTACACTTGTCACTTTAAAAAAATGTTTCAGTGCCATTTGAAACAGCCTACTAGGACTACTAGCCTACTAAGACTTCCTACTGTTTCTCTAAATGTCTGCAGTATTAGCTCGTATTGAAGCTGTCAATTCACACAAAGTGCCTGCTCAAAACATGACCTGTTTGCAATAAGACAGTGCTCAGTTCATTGTTCCTGTTTCCCTCCTCATGTATAGCTGCTGTCTGGATGTCTCACTGGAACGGTGGGCCCCTAAGCCCCACCCCCAGTGCAGCAGGTACAGAACAGAGCACCGATGAGCACCGTTGTCTGTCTATTGAAAATGATGCATGTTGAAAGCAGTTGATTGCACAAAAGCTAAGATGTGGTCAGGTATTTTCATACAAAGCAACAAACAGCCACACCACCAAGCCAAACATGTTGCTGTGCAGTACAGAACTTAGACAAAGGTCAATGATTTATTCTTTGGAGCATCCATCCACCAGCTTTAGTCCAAATTAGCCGGGGTTATCTTTTTGCAAAGCTGGAGACAGACAGATTGACGGGCAGACAAACAGGTAGACAGAAGAGACAACGGGCATTCCTGAAAACATCACCCACCGTTGGTGGGGGTAAAAAGTCAGTCATGCTCCAATAGGTAAGATGACTCACTTACAAAGTTTCTGTATTCCCTGAAGAGCTACCAGCATGGTATCCAGTTTATTAGTGCTCGTCAGTGTGGATAGTTCTGTGCTCTGTATTTGATTGGTCACTGATGTCCCATTGTAGAGCTTGTCAGCACACTGATATTCCTATCTCCATCCATCCACTCTACTTCTCCTCCTGTCCCTCCTGTCATCTCAGTGGCAGCAGGAGACATCTGGACGCCTGTCACGCTTGACACGGTCGGTTGACGAGCACTGACAAATCCCTATGGACCCCAGAAAACAGGAGGAGAGGACTCTCATTGGTGATGATCGAGAGAGAGAGAGAGAGAGAGAGAGAGAGAGAGACCACAGTATGAGCAGCCCTTCTATGTCTTGTGTTTATATGACAGTCAGTGGACCTGTCAATGGTCATCTGAGAAGTTCAGAGGTCACCGTGGTGTCCAATTCACCCAAACGTCCTTTTAGACGGAATCCATCCAGTTCACGCTGTTTGTTCTGAGTTTGGGGATCCCACACAGCAGCAAACACCTGTGCCATGGACTGTCATTGCACTGCTGCCGGTCACAGCAGGTTAAAACATTATTGACCCCTGGGGGGAACATCTGGCTCTCAGCTGCTCAAGGCTCCTCTTTCTTCACAAGCTAACTCTTTATATGCCATTTGGTGGTAAGCATGTTGTATGAAGCGGCTTTAAGACGCATGCAGTGGCTGAAACCATCAGTACCAATGATTTAAAGATTCATTTGGACCAACACGGTCCCTTCGGACAACATCAAATATTGAGTCAACAAACTCATTAAATTGTGACGCCCCCTCACTTCCTTGTATCTTCTTCTATTGCGTGGTGCAAACATGACTCTTAAATCAGTAGTTTTATTCATTGTATTGCAACAAAATTCAAATGATAACCTATTTTTCTACGTGCTGTAACATAACGCTGCTGCTCTTATGACCCTGTCCCAAGAGGCAGACGTGCTACCAAGGAGGCTCACGACTAAGTTGCATCAGTCACCAGTGCATCCATTATGGTGCTGAGCGGTGAGGTTTACAGTGCTCAGCTCTGTGCATGCTGGCCTCAGCTGCACATGGATGAAAACAGGCTCACAGGACACCTCACCAGTGAGCTGAAAATGGCTGTAAACCAGACAATCTCCTGAGTCGGGAAATCATCCCCTGCATTATGAGACACTCACCTGATATTATTTGATGTATTGTTACTAAATAAACAACCTGTTTTTAAATTATACTAAACACATTGCTGAGAGTCAGCTGGCTGATAAGTTACACAGCGCAGTGTTGTATCATCAATCTCTTGTTTCGTTTGTATTCTCACACTGTTGAGACAAACGCTTCCTCTCCAGTTATTTTTCTTCAGAAAGTACAACTGATACAATTCATGGAGATTCGTCAGAAAGACACATTTTCTGATCTGAAAATAAGATTAGATTATTTTATTTCTCGTCATATTGTGCTCAGCAGCACGGGAATGAGGTGTTAAATTCGTAAATGTGTCGTTTTATTGTTGATCCCAATGGGAATAACACAGAAATAAAGTGGCGGAGGTGGAGCAGCCTTGAATGGATGTGAATTAAACCCTCCCATGTGGATTTACGGAAATTCTCCTCAAAGAAACAGTATTTGTCATTTATAGCCTTGGGCACAGAGTAATGCTGTATAAAGTTGCATTGTAATGACATATAGAAATGGTGATTACAGCCTAATTCAATTTCTCCCTAATCTCATTTCCATAATGGCATTTATTTGGAACCTCAATTTATTGTTTTCCCTGAAATCATTATGCAATTTAGCCCTTAAATCCATTTGAATATGCGTGCCCACTATAACAGGGAAACATAAGAGATGTGCTCATAAAAAAAAGAATAAGAAGTCATCGTACACAGCATCATACAGCAAGTGAATACACAAACCATGCAGACACACAAACCCAGTTAGAGGAAAACACATGCACACATGCACGCACGCAAGCACGCACACACACACTGATGGCATTATGGTAATGGCTAGGCAGGCCCAGCTGGTATATCTGGTGGCAGTAGAGTGAGAAAAGAGGAGAGTTATAATGTGCAAATATTAATGATCCTGAGTTGGGGACTCTGGACATGCATGTATCGTTGTGTGTATTTGTGTGTATGTGCACGTGCATGTGTGTGGTCAAATGCCAAAGGGTGGGATCCAACAGCCTGGATTTAATCACTGGGACCCTTCTTGCTAAGATGACTATCATGATCTGCCAGCTTCACTGAGCTCCTCTGATACGTCTATCCCTGGTGACACAGCTCGGTCTGGACTGCAACGTCGGGCCAAGTCACCAAGATCACCATAAGTCCATGGCAGGCATCGGACCAACCCCAGTCTTAGGGCTCAAATGCTGCCTGTAACCCTGTACAAAGCTTTAGTTCAAATAACCCTCAGTCCCAACGCCGAAGCTGAGCTGCTCTTCGAAGGGTGTGTGTTGGGGACTCCAGAGACTTTGGAATGAAAGATCCTCTTGGTGCTTTTTTTCTGGTGTCTTTGTGCATGACAGAGCTCAGTGTATGATATCTACTGAGCAATTTCTACATGGATAAGCGTCTCTCTCTCTCCAGCTCTCTGAGGCACTGGGAGGCGCAATCATGCAAGACTGATTCCTGTGCTTTCTTAAGAGGATATATAATACAGTTCACCTCTGCATACTTCTGCTGCTGAGAGCTGTGTGTAAGGACTCTTAGACAGCCGCCACTGAGGAGGATCATGTTTTATGGAGAAGAGTAAAGCCACCAGAGCACAATGAAATAATATAGAAAGAGAAATAAAAAGAATAGAGGTTATAGTGTCCAATCAAAGCCAGGCAAATCTTTGCTTCGCTCTCACACGACCAACAAAGGCCTTTTTAATGACTTGTGATTAATACAACCAGTTCAGAGGTTCAGTCTGTCAGCAGAATGATGCAAAAAGTACCTGGTGGAGGGTCAAGGAAACACCCATTAAATTTTGATCAGAATGAGAAACAACTTCTCTTCCATCAGCAATGAAAAATGATGCTCGCAGACCCCTGTTTTTTTTTTTTTTTTTTTTACCAATGCATGCATGCTTTGGTGTCTGTGTGAGTCACAGCAGGCTTTAGATTAGCCAGAGACTCGAATAGATCTTCTATTCGAGTTGAAGTCAAGATTTCAAAGCATAAAGAGACACATTGAGGTCTAACATGTCTAACAAACATTGAAGCGTCGAGAAGAAGAATGCACAGTCTAAACGTGTTTGTTTGTTTGGTAGGTTTGCGTCTTTCACAGAATCAAAGAGAGGTGATCATTGTGCATGGCATCCCAGCTATGAATGGCCAAGATGTTAGATGATTGCTTTCCTGGTTGGCTCAGGATGTTTAGTTTGAACCCCTGATGCTCCAGAGACTGTACACTGAAGTCCTCCTTGGTGCAGATGAGTTGGTTGGTGTCCTGTAGCCATCATTATGTGACTATGTGTGTGGACGAGGCGGCATTGTAAAGAAGTAGAGTAAATTAGTGTTCTATAAATAGAATTTTAAAAAGACAACAAACAAACAAAGTGAGTGAATGGATGTACGTCACAGTAACATCCGAACACTGAGATCAGAAGCATTCCGTCCAGATCCACAGTGTCAGAGTGATTGGGAAAAAACAGACAAATATCTATTCTTGGGCATATCATATATCAGTAGTTGATAAATGCAAATGTTTTTTTCAAATTGCTTAAAAAGGAATGGGGAAAGTGAAGTTCGTGAAACAGAAATATGTGGAGAATAAAGGATGTAAATAAATACACAAGGTAAAATCAGTTCACATTGTCCCCAGCATATTTGATCAGAGATGTCATAATTAAACATCTCTCTCTTTCACACACACACACACACACACATACACACGCACACACACCACAATGTCATAGACTCAGACGTTGCTCGGCCGTTGTTGCTGCCGATTGGTTGGGGTTCTGTCAGATAGCCAAGCTCTAATGGAAACGCTACAATGCAGCCAAAGTATGGGAATCATTTCAGTGATAAAGTTATATGTTCAGCCCAGAACAACCGGCGGAGATAATGTTTGGCCTCATTATAATTCTCACCATGTTTAAACAGGCGGTCGCAGAACGCAAACAAAAGCAGATGAAATTTGAAAAGTATTATCAATATTGCAGATAGTGGATGCCCTTTCCAATCACAAGCTGCATATCTCTCACAGCAAATATATGGTTGAGTAGTTCATTCGTTTCTATTAGGACCCTTGTATGTTTCCCTGTGGCTCATATATATTTATGCAGAATTGATGAAAAGGCCAAACAAGCTGCCATTAGATATGGGTTGAATTCACTACTGGAGCCACGCTAAAGGTACATTTAAAAGGCATTACTTTGCAGTGATGGATCTCTCTCTTTGTTCTGCTCTTTCCGTGGGATCATTCCTCATGCAGTCGCGGCCACAAGCCAACTTTTTGTTGCTTTATAGTATAATAAGAGTATAAATAGGTGTGTGTGTGTGTGTGTGAGAGAGAGAGAGAGAGAGAGAGAGAGAGAGAGAGAGAGAGAGAGAGAGAGAGAGAGATGAAAAGGGGACATAAAAGCAGTAGCTGCTTACACGTGCATTTCAAGTTATGTGTACCTGACTTTACCTGTGTGTATGCACACACACACACACACACACACACACACACACACACACACCGTCCCCCCACTCCGCACGCCATTCCATGTATTCTTCAGCTCTGTTAATAGCTGGCTGCTGGAGCAAAATAATTGTCATTTTCCAGCCAGTGGGTCTAAAGTCATACAACATAATGAAATGTATAAAAAAGAGGGGGAAATGGCAGACAGGAGGCATGCTAAATCAAATGTAGAGAGATCTGAATAATTTAAGGCACAGGAAGGCGAGAGGAGGAGGAGGAGGTGCAAATGGAAAGATGGTGAAAAGTATCATTTAGGTTGACAGCGCTATGTGCTAATGTGTGTGCATCTATGAGGGCAGTGCAATATCCAGGGTAATGGTGAGAAGAGGAATGAATATGAAAATATAAAAGAGGGTGTGTGGTGATTACTACTGGCTAATTTGATTACTTTGTTCACCCTGATTGATTGATTGATTGATTGATTGATTGGTTCTCTCACTTGCTCTCTGCTCTTCTTCCCCGGCGGTGCCTTCACTGGCAGGTGTGTCTGTAACTAACACATTAACTAACCACGCCGGAGCACTCAGTGTCCTCTGACAGCCTGTCATTTAAGCTCCGCAGCACGGAAAGGAAGAAAATAGCAGGGAGGGGAAAATAACGCAAGGGTGGAAGGGGATTAACGTGTAAAAAAAAGAAAGGGAGTGAAAGGAGGAGGATGAAGAGGAGCACTGACCTTGTTGGGACCACTTAGACACACAAACAATTAGAGAGGGTGGTGGGGGCATAAAAGGAAAGAATATTGTCCATCTGATTTCTCTCTCTCTCTCACTCACACTCACTCACTCTCACTCGTAAATCCCTGATTACCATGTCGTACACCTGTCCAACATTATGATGGTATCTGGCACAGGCTGCGATGTTCTCCAGAAAAGGTACAAAGAACACACACACACACGCACACACACACACACACCATTCTCTCTTTCTCTGCAAGGACATTGTGTGTTTAATTGCACGTTCATCTAAGCATATGTTGTGTGCGTACATGTCTGCGTATGAAATGTTAGTGTGTGTGTGTGTGTGTGTGTGTGTGTGTGTGTGTGTGTGTGCGCATGTGTGTGCGTGCGTGTGTGCGTGTGGGGCCTGCAGAGGGCTGTCTAATGGAGACACAGTTTTATTGTGCTTCGAGCAGGCAGGCAGACAAACAGTTTGCCAGTTTTTCTGGAGCTGATCTGGGCTGCAGCTGGTGATGAAGTGGAGCCAGCATGCAGTCAAGGCTGACACATCCCGTCCACCGGTGACAACATCACACAGAGACACACACACACACACACACGCAGAAGTACGTTTTATACGTACTAAAATTGTTTCTAAAAGTGAATTCAATTTTACTGTAATTATATCGTCAGGTCCATACTGACAGTGTATCATGAGTCGCTAATGTGCTGTGTTTGCATGCTGAGTTATTAGTTCTGGGCACTTTTTCTCACCTTGTCTTAACTGGCACAGCCAGAGTAAATATGAGTTCATTAAGTATTTATGGACGTCTGTTTTTTTCAAATTTAATCCATTTGTACATTTTTGTTTGTCTGAAACCCACAATGAAACTAATCTAAAGCAAGAAATGAAACCGAACGCTCTGGGACTAAAACATGATTTGTGTTTTATAATGCTTATACTTCTGCTACTTTCTGGTCTCAGTTGAGATGAGATGTAGGTTAGGTATTGATACAGTCACCACTAATTTGAGGGCAGCTTACAGTTTTCAGTGTATAATACCACAATAATTATTCCTGTTAAATCGTTATGAATTACACATTACAGACCCTGACTACATATCACGGACAGTAAAGAAGAGAGAATATAGATGGCATAGCTCATGCCATCTGCTACACACAACGGTAGTGTGACCAGATATACAGTATATACCACTCAGCTCCCGCAGTGCTGCAGCCCACATGCACATGACGTCAGCTGTTTGTGTGTGTGTGTGTGTGTGTGTGTGTGTGTGTGTGTGTGTCTGTCTATGTCTGTTCCACAGTATTTCTACTTCCCTTTACTCCTTCTTTGTGAGCTTGTGACAGTTTAATTCTTCAGTCTGATATTGGATGCACTTGTTCTCCATCACAAACAAACCTCAGACAAACAAATCATCAAAAGTTAATTCCATTTTTTTCCATTTCTAAATTATAAATACTTGAGATTAGCATAATTTGCTTGTTCACTCACCTGAATCAAAGTTTCGGGTCTCTTAAGAGATTTGCCTTAGGTGTGTTTGCTGTCTTCACGTACTGAGATCCTCTCCGTGATACACTTGCTGCCAACACGTTCTCCTAGCTCCTCAGCTTTCAGAAACCATTTGCTGTTTTCTGATAGCGCCAATAGCCCAGTAATTACGGTGTGCTAGCACGTATGCTAAAGTATGCAAATATATGTTGGTGATGCCATCGAGGTTAAAGGGTTACTTGCGTCACTCAATTCTTTTCTTCTTTTCGCATCACCTGTTTCGTAGGTGATCACAGACAAAAGGAGAGGGGCTGTAATTTAGCATTTGTCTCTGGGGGCTGGGATGGGCTGAGCAGAATGTCTTTGAGTCCAACATGAGTTATCATTAGAGTGTTTGAGACTTCGGGTCGAGCTGATGCTGACCGATCCTGGCTGAGCTGCTGAGTGAAGCTGATGAAGCTGATTTGACACAGTGAGTCAGTGAATCTTCATTCATGCCGTCACTTGACACTGATTCGTAGTGAAAACCGCCTTTGGCGGATGAAAAAACAAAAACAAAACAAAAGACAACATTCCAACCTTACATGGTGCTCAGCAAATAATGGTGTCAGCAGTGACCATGTGGACCAGGACACCTGCTGCCAGGAGACGCATGTCTCTCCTGAAGCAGAGATTTGCTGCAGCGGTGAACATTTTAGCTTTTCCTGACAGGCAGAAACCAGCCCACAACTGGAGCCAGTAGTAAGTAAAATGAATTAACCAAAGAGAAAGAAAACAAACACAAGCTGTGTCAGTTTTGACTTCAACCACTTTTATTGGATGATGCCACAGTTTGCCAGCATGTTCTCATCCCTCCAAATCAAATAACAAAAATGACTCTAATGTTAATTCACTGAAGTCAATATAAGATGCTCTGCTTGTAACATCAATATATATTAATAAACTCAGGAGAGTGGTCGGCCCCACGTCAGCAGAAGACTCCGTTTTCAACTGCGAGAGCATCATTTGTAAATGTGGATCATTACTTCCAACATTTTATACATCAGTGCTTTGGCTTGAGTTCTAGTTAGAGCACAAATACTAGATGGCTATTAAAAAAAGATGATGGTTCAGGTGAAATTACACATAGATACACCAGCCAGAGCGTCACTTCTCTGTGTGAACAGCATTAAAATGGCTTTTTTCATGTGCTGGTGAAGCAGCAGCATGGTGAGAGCAAGTGGATCCTAGTTGTGATAAAATCCAAGAAAAGAAATTTGAAACTTTCAAACATGACCAGCGTCATTACATGGGGATATTTGGTCACCCAACTTCATTATCCTGATCAGCTGCAGAGGTATAAACAGCAAATAAAGTGAAACTTCATCGGGTTGCGATGTGAACAGAGATAGGATGTGTCTGGTTGTCTGTCATCTGCTGCTCTTTGGGTGTTCCTACAGATCAGAGAGAGAGAAAGATGGGAAGGGGGGAGGGAGACTAAAGCAAAGTCCTGTCCAAGAAGAAGTATTATTGTCCAAGAAGTATTAGTTCTCTTTTTAATTTTAGCAAGACGAGGAAGTCGGAATTCAAATGAATGAATCGGTTTCCATCCAGCTAATAGTAATCCATAATCCCACCGACGTGTCTAAAGCACAATGTGGTCGCTGTGATTAACGTTAATGCCTCCCCTACTCAATTTATTGAAATGTTGGAATGAACACATTTGGTTTGGAACCAAATGCGCTGGCTTGTGTTTAAAAATGTGGAGGGTTGGGGGGGATGAAAGTGAAAGAGAGGAAAAGAAAAGACAGTTAGAGGAAGTTATGAGAGGACAGAGGGAGATGACAGAGGGATGGTTTGGGGATGAGATAAAATGAAAACGATACAAAAATAAATTGGAGGCAGTAGTGTACGAGCAGCAGAGGGAGATGAGAGGAAAGAAAATAGTGTCCGTGGTGCAAATTGGTCCACCCTGGTCTCATTTTAAGGCTAGCCTGATGATTTTAATTTCTCCAAATGGCACACTTGCACACAGACAAAAAAGGAGCGAATGAGAGCAAAAAAGAAAGTGGTATTAGAATAATTAAACTTGGGGAAGAGGGTCACGGTTTCATTTTCAGCAACACTTTAAATGAATTCCTGTAATGATCCTGAAACCTTGAAAAGGCAAAATCCAATCAAACAATATCTACTGGGCTTCATTTTCTTCGCCAGGGCAACGACCCCGCTTTGTCAAAGGGTGAATCACGGAGAATGTGGGTCGCCATAGACATACAAATGAAGGGCAGACAATTTGGTCTAGTTTAAGCTATTATGCCTACTTGTGTGATAATGTGTGTGTGTGTGTGTGTGTGTTTGTGTGGAAGAGAACAAGCATGTGTGCGCGCCCACACGAGCAAGTGCACTGCGGCTTTAACACTTTGCGGCTGTGATATGACTCATTGTAAATGATGCCATGGAAGGTCAATTGTGGAGATCAAAACGGCCGTTGATGGAGGGGAGGGGAGAAAATGTGTCATGTTTTTCCCCTTCACTGCATGCTGCTGCTGAGGCATTTTGATTTAAAAGAATAAATGGATCTGCTCTGGGTTATTTCTCTCTGACTGGCGCCGTCCAAAATAACACCCTTGGCCCATATTTCTTGGAGGAGCCTGATGCCTTGCACCCATTGTTTTTACTCCCGCCCCTACCTTTGACCATTGGAGAGGTAATCAGGCATGAGTGCTCTGGATTACAGCATGAGTGGATGAGCAGCTGCAATGCTCCAATGACCTTTTGTTGCTCATTACTGGACCTCCAAAAAAGAAGGGAGACAAAAACGTAAAGGAAAATGCAATGCAAAAAAAAATACCGATGCCTCCTGTAAAATCTTTAGGGATATTAAGTTCAGTGACTGTGATGTGTCATTGTCTGCTCTTCTTACCCAGAGCGGTTGTTAAATGGACTGATTGACAGTCAGTCTTAATTTGCAGCACAGGAGAAGATGAAGGCACATCTATTTGTGCGGCATGTTTCTAATACGCACAGTGAACAAAAATGTGGAAAGATATGTTCAAAGTAAAGTTACAACCCAGGGAGATACATATTTTTAAAAACAGGGATGGAAAGAAGGTGACGTAGCAAAATCTTTTGGTAAAGATGTAAGAAAAATGATGTAGAGGAGAGAGAGAGGGGGTGGGGGTGTGTACACTTGTGTCACTGGAGGGGGTGGTCTTGTAAAACTTGACCTCCAGGCTTTTGCAGGTGTTTGATTCCTGTGCACGAACACACGCACACACACACACAGCACCAAGAAATCCCCAGTAAAAACCAGGGAGGGGTTCGTCCTCCGATGTCACCTGTGCACATGCTTCAAAACCTTCGAGCCCCTGAACACAGAAAAGTGTTCCGATGTGAATATCGAGGAGTTGAATACATGCCAGGGATGAGGAGGTGGAAGAGGATCCCAACATCTCCACCGCTGTCGCTGCCCATCCTGCAGATGAATTGGTTTCGCCCACAATTATTGCAGTGCACCTGTGATGCTCGACAAACAATCCTGCTCGGTGCGCAGGTGTGCCACATTAGTTTTGGGGGCGTTCCTTGAAAAAGACAAGATTCTCCCTCTCGCCCCCTGTCAGGTCATCCAAAGACATGTACATTCACCTAGGGTGTGCAGGCACAGGCCAGTGCAGAAAAAAAAGCTGTAGGTGGGGTGGGAACAGTGCATGAAAGAAGTGAGGAAAGTGGGCCGAGAGTCACGGTCAAACATTTAAGGAAGAAATAGAGACTGGATGAAAAGTTCAAAGAGAAGAAAAAATACATTGTAATACAACATAAAATGTGTCTGTGAAGGAGAGAGATGAAAGGAGATACCGACACTTGAGCTGTGATAAACAGAAATACAATCACTGCATGGAGAAGCTGAGAGATAAATGAGAAGCACTGAAAATGTTATTATATGTAATGTGCTTGTCTTGCTAATGTCTATTTTGATTCTGTGAGCTTAACCCATTCTCTAACTAGGTCATTAAGTAGTCTACCAAACACAGTCCTAGATAATCCTTTAGAATTAAGTGTGTCTGCATATTCATGTTGAATATTCAATACAGAGTAAATATAGCTACAATACACTGTGCAGCTGCTCACAACTGTAACGGCATACATGTGCACTTTTACATAATTGCTGCTCACATTGCTTGGAAACAGCACTAATGGAAAAAAAAACCCTGAAAAGTTTAGGTTGGAAGCAACGGCGGTTTTTGCTATGGGCAATGTGGAAGACCGCCTAGGGCGCAATCAAAAAAAAAAAAAAAAAAAAAAATCCAATTTTCGACACTAATACTGCTAATTCCCATGTCAAGTTAGTGGTGTGGGCACCCCTACTGTCACTTCCACTTGCTGCTGAGTCATGTATACAGGTTGTGTGTCAGAAGAAGGTGTGTGTGGTGGGGGTAGGGGTGGGATTTGGTCAGTTTGCGCCTGTGTTGCAGCCATGTTTAGTTTTTTTTCAGTGTCATTTATTTCAACCGGTCTTGTTACTGCAGTAACTCCGACACGATCGGCAACATTTTGTGCTCACTTCTCAATAATCACGTTTTGGATGGTTGAATATGCTAGGCTAACACTGATTGGTTATTCAGTTTTTTTTTTGTTTACTTCGTGTGTCAGCGACTCAAAGAGAGCAGATCTTGGTATCGCAGTAACTCCAACGAGATCGGTATAATTCTCCGCTTTCTTTGTTCGTCAAAAATCATATTTTGGATGGTTCTGTATGCTCAGCAGACAAGGATGTGCTGACCAAGTACCGTGTCTTCTTTGTCGATTGTGTTGTATTTCAGCGCCACCTATTGGCCTGGAGTATGAACTAAAGGATCGGAACGGATCTACAGGAACGAACGGATCGGTTTTGTAAGTGTGGACATGGCCTGTCTGGGAAAAGGGGGGAGGGTTCGCCCAGGGGCCAGGATCACCTGTGAGTTGTACACAGTAGAGTACTCCTGTGTAAGTGCTTGTGTACACTGTTTTTTCAAAGGCAGACCAGTAATCAGTCAATCAGAACAAAACACTGAAAGTATGAAATTATTATCACGATATCATGTCTGGGTCTGAGACACAGTAATTTTTTCATTTTTACATTTTTACTTCTTTGTATTTCTTTGATTTCATTTCATTTATTTTGTGAAAAAGCCACAGCCATCAGCCACAATCTCAAAAGATTTACTCTGTGTTTTCCAACTGGGTTTTGACAAAGTCAAAGTCAGCTTTATTATCAAAACCTGTTACCATACAAGCCATACACGGTATGAAAATACTTTTCCTTTCTCACCCCTGGTGATATATACAAATAGACACTAGAATACTATATGTGATTCCTTTAATATCACATTGATTATTTGTGATCAAATCTCAATCAAATCAAATGATATTTTTTTGACCCTGAGCCTAGGTTTGAAGAAAGTGTGTTTCCAGCTGCTGATTTACTGGATCCATTTAGACCACCGTTCAGAACGCTGAAAAACATGCATTTACACAACAGAGTCTGTCAGAGTCTGTGTGTGACCATGCGTGAGTATTGATACTCAAACTGCCTTTCACTCTCTAGCTCCTCCTTCTTTGGGACAGTCGGACTCTTACCCTGGATTTACTCCGTCTCAGCTCCGTCAGTCCAGAGCGCTGTGTCGAAGATACGCAGAGGTTCTAATTTTGCCGAATGCCGGAGCTGAGACGCAGAAACCTGGCGCAAAATCCGTCGAGCGGGGCAGGAAGTCCAACACAGAAACAAAGTAAAACATCCGACTACTTTTCAGAATAAAACGCTCGACGTTGACACCCGATTGGATTTCACACTATTACATCAGTAGTTTCAACACAATACATTTATTAAGAGTATTTATTTACTAACAAGCTACTTTACCATGGTAAAAGCACAAAACACCGAAAAAAAGTCAAACACAAGCAAGTCCGACTCTCCTCTGCTTCTCCACCTGGAGACACGACTGTTTCTTCCTGGATTTATCACACATACATAGTTTCACACATAGTAGTTTCGCGCGATTGTACGTGTTTTCACCGTGGGAACTTGTCGGTAGGAACGCATCTGGTGTGAGTGAACGGAGCAAAGACGGATCGGAGACACAACGCAACGCACGCGCAGCCGGTGTAAATCCAGGGTTAGCAGTTGGTGATGTGCTGCCCTCTGTATGGAGTTTCAAGCTGTAGCTTGTTTTGCATAAATGACACTTTTATCAGGAAGAATCATGACAAAAAGATTTCTCGCAAGGTTGATGAATCATTCTCCAAGAACAGTAATTCGATGGACCCAACAGATTGGTGCGTGCGTGTGTGTGTGTGTCTCTCACAACAGCATCAAAACTTCAGTAGCTTTGTGCTGCTGCTGCAAACAGTCATTTTAATCATGAAAGTCTTCACCCGTGTTGAGGATAGGTGTGGGTGCAGCTGCCTCCTCGTCTACCTGGAACCTAATTGATCCATTAATCACTGGATTGGTCACAGAGTAAAGACACCTGCTCCCCCCACCTGGGTCTCTGTCAGATGGGACCCTGTTTAGATAGAAATCCACCAGTGTCATTGCCAAATGCCTGTGTGCTCCGAGCTTTTATTTCAGCATGATATCTCGTTTGGCAGGCGAGCAAGAGACGCTTCAAAAGCTGCTGAAATTAAAGTCAGACATTTATATGACAGAATATTCCGGTTTGTAAGAACATTCTCTCAGCAATGCTCGTTTTCGAAAAGGTGTTGAGCTCTCACATGGAGGAAATCTAATTCCTTTAAGTTTTCAGAGATGAAAATGAGTCGGGTGACTCAGAGCTTCATCATGAATTATGCAGCTGACTTTAATCGGGTAAAAATGATGTGAGTAAATTGTAAAGTACAGACTCTGACCTCAGCCTGTGACACTGTCTCTGTGAGAACAAGCGCCCACATACATGTATTCCCATGTCGTCATGTGGAGACATCATTGTCCTGTCCCCGCTTTCTAGTTCACAGGATGAATGAGTGCATTGTTGCATTCACGTCACATGGAAATAAGTTTTGCAGCAACCTGACATTTAAAAGCGATGATTTGCATTGTTCATACACTGAGCTGATGCCAAGTTTTCTGTGTTTTGTTTGATGTGAATGTGTGCTGCAGCGACCTGATTGCCGATCAGTGTATTAGTATTGTTAGCAGAGATGTTGTGGCCACATTTTCTCTGAAATGGCTCTTGCTGACTGTTGCTGGGGTCTGGGCGCAGCAGATCAAGTGTAATTGAACGAAAAAAACTGACAGTATGATGATATCATGTCCAGGATATGATATTTTAAAAAATGTGTGGAGATATATATATATGGCATTTTGATTTCGAGGATGATGGATGTATCATGGAGTGTAACAACTTGTTAAAACTGTCCTCCTTGCATTTTGTACAATATTGTCTCACACCGTAGAAGAATCAACACCGACCTCCATAGATTCTGCCTCTATTCATCAGGACAGCACAGACGCGGCATATAAGAAGAAAAATAAAAATCCAACACATACGGATGAAAAGCACATAGGGTTTTATCATCAGAGGAGAACCGCTACCAGCTACACCCAAGTTTACTTTTGATTGTTTGCTTAAGAACAACCAAACTTGAACAACCACGTGATCTGGATTTATTATTTATTACAGTTGATCCTACGTCAGGGGCTAGTTGTGAATATGTTGAATATGTGAAAATGGTTGTAAAATGTGAATTTGAAAATTCGAAATTTGAATTTGAAATGTGGAAAACAAATTTCTTGTAGTTTTGTAAATCGATAGTATAGAAGGGTGCTGCAAACTAGCAATGACCATTCAGAATTCAGAACCTCTTTTTAAACTGTACTGTTTTTTTTCTGACTTAAACCAAGATTTTAAGATCCTTTCTCGTCACAAACATCTGCAAAAAACGGGCAAATGCCTTTGACCCCCCTCAGAAAAAAAAGTTGAACCTGCAACTCAGTTTTCTCGAGCTGTCTGCTACATTTAAAATGCTAATCTACGACTAAACTGATTAATAATTAAACAATTACGGTCATGAATCAATAACTTCTGCACATATTTTTCATTAGTAAATTGCACCGAGTAAACAAAGACGCAGTATTACCAATTCAGATGAAGGGTGGTGACGGTGGGGGTGGGGAACATTCTAATTGTCATAACTTTGATGAAAAATAAACATTCAGTCAAACAGCGCGGACTGTGCTACCATTCTCCAAAGTAGACCATGTTGTTGCTTTAGATGCACTTAGTCGCTTGATTATTCAAGTAAACATTTGGAACACTTTTAATGAAGCCGTCCAATATGAGAAATTCATGATAAATCTGGTGCGTGTTGTCAACGTACAGAACATTTGGACAGATTTTATGCCCATCTGAGCCTCTTTAAAGTTGAACTGCTTTCCACGGCAATCTGCCTCTAGTTTGAGGAACTCAGATGTTGCAGCATAAAGGAGGGACTTCCGAAAGTGTGTGTGTGTGTGTGTTTCAAATATCTGCAGTGTTCAACGCTGAGTTTTTTTTCATCCATTAATGTCAAAGTGACACACGCATGGATCGCTCTCGTTTTGTGGCTCATCGAGCAACTCACCTTCCCCCAAATGCCAGCGTGTTGATAGTGGGAGCCGTGGCAGAGAGCCTGAGAACGAAGGATAAAAGCATAAACAAATCTGTGATAAGAAATATGACATGGCGATCAGCATGCAGAATAAGCGCCGGCCTGCGAGCGCAGGCATCCAGATTAATGATAAATTACGAGGACCTGGGCTTGTTTATGGCACTCATTTTCCCTGCTGCACCTGCTCATATTCTCCTGGCCTGGAGCAGCCCCCTCTCTTTTCTATTTTCTCTCACCATCTCTCCTTCATCTGTCTTTTTTCCCTTCTCCAGCCCCCCTCCCAGCCTTCCACCTCCCCCTTTCCTCTCTGAGTAGGTGCTTATTTAAAATGATCCTGTGTTTCTAAAGCACTCGACAGAAACCTGTGGGACACCCCGGTGAAAACATAATCTGTGGTTGTGTAATTGATGTCGTAAAGGAGAGAGCAGGGCAAGGGGCCGACATGGTGGAGGGATGAAGGAAAAGGGCGAGTTTGAAAAAAGTGGTTCGTGGTTTAGTGTAAATGAGAGGAATATGAGGGAGGGGGGTACGGGAAAAAATTGGAGAGAAATATTTTGATGAGAGAAAAAAAGGTGATGAATCAGATGAGAGCAGAGTGCATTTGGATGTAGCAGCTCCTCTACACCACCGCTTAATTTTAATATTCATTACAAATATCTCTCCACACAACAAGGAAATAATTTGACAATCACTTTGGCCCCCGAGTACTGTATTAAATGCAAACTGGTGCTAAGGGCAAGAGCAGTCAATATGGAGCACTAGTGTCTACCCCCCCAACCCTCTCCCCCACCCCCACCTCATTACATGAAGTGTGAATGTTAATTCTAGTGGGTTTATTAGTTCGAATCAAGGAGGGAAAAAAATGAGAGGAAGTTAGCATTTTTATTGTTCATTACAAGTGGCTCTCAACTGCTACCTGGGATTTTTTAAGGTGGGAGGAGGGTGAGGGGAGTGGGGGGAGCTCTGTTCGGACACTGGTGAAGGCGGGGTGATAAGGGCATTAGAAAGGGGACGAGTGGCTATTGTCTGATTCATAATTATATTTTTATTATGACTGAGCTCGGGGGGCCTCACACTGTACAAAGCAATTTCTAGTAGAGAGCGCTATGAGGGGAAAGTGTTTACATACCAAATTATAAGAATATACTGACGCTGTTTGGGTGTTAATAAGATGCAATCACTTCCTCTAATTTAATCCCGTTGCTATGGTAAACAAATGACACTTGAGGCTGATGTTGGTGGAGGAGAGAGAGAGAGGAGGGAGAGATGTGCCCAGCTGATGGAGGGAAAAACATGGATACTGAAACACACACACACACACACACACACACACACACACACACACACACACACAGGCACATTTACAGATTATCTGTTGTGTTGAGATTCAACAAATGGTGTCTGTACAGTATATGCTTGTGTGGGGATGTGTGTGCTGAGTTCCTCAGAGGGCAGAAAATTCTGAGGGAACAGGAATAATTGTACAACATGATTGATGCTAGTAGGAACTATAGCATATTAAAAACACACAGCATACTCAACTCTTCTCACAAAGAAGTAAAAGTACAAGAATTGTTCTTAAGATACACACTTGATGACAGCAGTTGTTGAGGAGAAAAGAAGAGGCTGTGATGGTATTTGTCTTCTTTGATTTAATGAAACAAAAGAAAACAATTCAAGGTTCAAACACAGGAAGCGGTGACAGCTGGGAGTTGCTTTTCAAGCTGGAGATCACAAATGCATTTTTATTTTAGTTGATTTTAGTGGTTTCTCAAGTTGTGCTGAGAGAGATGGACTTTTTTTTTTACCCAAGGATCGTGAATATAGCTGTTTAACATGAAAAATAAGGAAGAGCTCTTATAACTGAGCATTTCAAAACATCTGATGCTGAACTGACCCTTTATACTGAAGACAAATATATCCTGTACTTTCTTTAAGTGAATTTCATGTTAATATCATTTAGCTTTTCTAAAAGTTCTAAAACTGAAGTTTTCACAGATTCCGTCACTAGCGCTGATGTCAAAGTGAGCTGCTGTGTCTTCTTTGTGTCCGTGACACGAGTTTGTGGCCAGTTTGTGCTGTTTGTCAACGTTTTACCTGTTTTCACTGAAATGTTTGCATCCTGTGCAGGTCAACTTTTTTTGTGTTTCCGTTGTGTTTGAATGGAGGATTCTAAGAATTACCTACCTGCATGTTCCTGTTGTAGAGGTGGTCATAACCTTTTTTCAGGCTCGTGATTCGCCAACATCACTTTAATGTTTTAATGCCACCATCCAAGTCGTGTTTGTGTGCAGTTCAATCTGACACCTAAACCTGATCACTTATCATTGGACCGTTGAGCATTGTTAAACATTGTTAACACTGTTAAAACTGCCATATAAACACATTTTGTTATTATTATTAGTTACATATGATGATAATACAACTTCTTTGGGCTTTTTGTCATCTAAAATGAATTAATATTTATAACACACACACACACACACGCACACGCACACACCTCCTGAACTGCTGCCTCGCTACCAGCAGAACATGCAGTTTATTTAACACGAGACACAGATTACTGAGAAACTCATCTGTGCACAGGGTGATTGTCTATTAGGATGCATGTTCACTGCTGTCACATGACGGTCTGCTGCTTCTGCATCCCAATACAAACACTTCAAACATGCTGCACCAGCAGCGGGATCCCATTGGTTCTGTAAAGGACCTTATTCCTTTTCAGGGGGTATTCACAGACGGAAAAAGTCTGCTCTATTAGCTTTATCTCCTCACAGTTTTGCCCGTTGATTAAATTTGAAAAACCTAAAGGAAAAAAATCTCCACTTCTTCACTCTAATCCAGCAAATAAGAGCGAGTGAGGAGAAAAGGGGATGAATGGTTGACAATGGCTTTCAATTCAAACCCCCTTTTCAGCAGAGAAAATCCTTACCTGTCATTCTCTAGCCCCGTGTTGCAGCTGCAGACTACAGATGATTGCATCGCTGATAGCATCACTGTATCGTAAATCCAGTCGGCACTAAGCTACTATATCAGTCAATGTTTCCTTCATTTTCTTGTGAGTAAGCGTTCTTAATGGAGGCCGCCTTCATCAGGCTTTTTAGATTCTGGCCTAACAAACTGTTGGACAAGAGCGAGAGAAAGAGGAAACAAGAGGACAGTGCAGCTCTGGTAATGGCTTTTCTACTCTCATAGATGCATCAATACATATCGTAGTGTGTGCATATAGCCCAGCCCATCTAATATCGCCTGGACATTTTACATAATTATTATTTTCAGGAGTCATCAGGGTCTCATAGGAGGGAATGTAAGTGACAGGCGCTTAAAATGTTTTTTTTAAAATCATGCGGAATAACCAGGGTCTTTCAGAAATAATTGTGTCAAACTGCTTTTCACCTTCTTGGCCAATCAATATGCACACTTATTCATGGGCTGGCGACCATCCATCAAAAGGCGCCGCTGCTCTTTAATATACATCCTTGCATTTTAATGGGCTACTTTAACAACAATACCGCAGACAGCGTGGTGTTTCTGTGTAATATTCCCATTCAAAAAGAGAAAGGGAGAAAAGAGATACAGCCTCTTTCTCTTCTGACTCTGAGGCGTGCTCGGAATGTGTGCACGTGATGCGTGCACGTAGGACGTTTGTTAAGTGGTGGCCTAAGTCGATGTAATCGCATTTACTTTCTTACACGGCTCATAAATGATTTAAAACTAGATTTCATGCCTGCTTTCTTACTTATTCATTCTTATTTTTTTTTCTTTCCATTTGGGGCTAGAAAAACAGAAGAATCAAGATTTCTCCAATTAAGCCTCTAAACAAGAGAACCAAGAGAAGGAGAATCTATTCATTTTCTTTTGATTAAAATTATTGCCACTTGCAAGGAGCTTTGGGGTTTATATATTAAATAATGCATCATTTCGTAATTATATAGAATATATAGATTTTTTTAAAATAGGATACCGGGCAAAATGGTGACTTTAATTAGATTGGTGTGTAAGATATCTCGGGGGTATGATAAAACAATGTTAAATATCTCACAATGACTGTAAAATATGTTCCAACAGATAATGAAACACAAATAGGGTCTCGCTCTGCCACAGCTCCTATTTGTTGAAACATCCCCACATGCATTTTCACGAAGAAGTTTTGTAATTATGTTGGAAATGTGATCAAGGATAAATATGACGCTGCCTGTCTGCCACCTATTTACAGGCATATATTACCATCCTATTAGTATAACAGTAAATTAACACAAACATATTGCTGAGCGGGCAACAAAAAGCATACACACGTGCGCGCACACACACACACACACACACACACACACACACATACTGTGTTAGCTCATAAACAGTCCTCAGAGGTCATGGGTGGTGTAATATCTATGCAAAGATTAGCAAAGGCCTAAGATCAGTCAA
>CAAKHB010003173.1:41012-54988 GCA_901007665.1 Aeoliscus strigatus | reverse complement strand
TGTGCGCGCGCGCACACACACACACACACACACACACACACACACACACACACACACACACACACACACACACACACACACACACACACACACACACACACACAAAGTACAAACAAAAATCCCATATGTGCTCAGGCTTTGGCCTAGAAACACACACACATCAAAATCACATGTTCACTTTAGAGTCCTTTGGCGTCGATTTATCACCACGATTGAAAGATAATGAAACTGCATATTTTCTCAGCATTGAGAGGCTGATGAAAGCATTTAGAGTAATATAGCAGAATACATTAAAAGCAGGATCATATTTGGAGAAGCCTGGTAACATGTTTCTCTCTGGAATAAAAAAGGGGACATCTTCAGCCGTATCTTAAGTATGGCTGATATGCAGCCTTTTGTATGTATGAATTGCTTAATCAAGTCTTTGGGGGGATATATTTAAGAGGTTGTTGCTAATTTGAAAGAGGGGGAAAAATATCAGATACTTGGGCGCAGACTGTGAGATCTCGCCACATTTGCGAATACACAAAAAATGGAAGTCTGTGTGTGTGAGCGTGTGGTTGTGCATGTGATGCTTAATGGAATTTTTTCACAGCAGACATGTATATATTAGCTAAGAATCAACATTCATTCCCGACATCATGTTTTATTTTCTGGATTTCATCTGGAATCCATTGTTTAATAACTTAATGGAGTGAAATTAACATCAGTGTGTTATGGCATGTGTCCTTTTATCTCTGTATCGGAGAGAGATTATTGGTACGTCCCCGATATGAGATAGACTTCTTACAGTGGTTTTACACATTAAAGTGGCAGATTAGCTGTTGGAGGAGTATTTTTGTTGCCTGTTTATTATTATGACTGCTTCATTAACATGCAGGATTTCATGCGACAGTGGGATGCAAAAACAACATATACCAACTCCCTTTTACAGAGCTGGATAAGTATAATTTTTAAGGATGTAATGAGATGAATTTGGTGAATTCAACTATTTACTGAATTGTAAAGAAGTGAAATATTTACAGTGACAGAATCAACCACCGAGCAGCTCCTGTGCCAACAGAACAGCAAATAGAGATTATTTCATCATGGATTAATCTCTTCATTATTTTTAACTGATTAGTTGTTGGAACCATAAAATGCCCGAATTCGTGAAACATGTTGCTCATCGAATTTTTGTGTGTGTGTTTTTTAACGTGGTTATTTTCTGATTTCTTTACTCCTCCAATGCCTGTAAACTGAATATCCTCGGTGCGGTGGACAAAACAACACATTTGTCGACCAAGCGACTAAGGTGAACATAACAAACTCGAAACAAAATACCATTTTATACATGATGACTGTACGCTCATAATCTATGTGCAAGGTCCTTATGGCGTCTTATGATATCATGTCAGCACCACTTGGAAGAAAAGTGCCACCAAATAAAATCAAGTGCATTTGAGCGTTTCCATTCTACACACAGAGATTTCTCATGCGTCGTGTGAGCTCTGGGCTGTAACATTTGCTTTCTTAGTCAAGGAGAACAATCTCATTTACAAGGAAACAAATACAAAAAGATGTAGCTGTGACAAAACCTCAAATTCCATCCTACTTTATCCCTCACCCCCATCCTTTCTTCTTTTTCTTTTTAATGTACAACACAACGTGTAAAAATAAACATTGAGGGCTCAATTTAGTTTGGTTTTCAGCCGTGGCACCTAATCCCCCACGCCCCCCCGCGTCACAATGTGCTGGAGGTTGTAGATTTTCCATGGGGGCGGTGGTGGAGTTGGTGCTGGTGGGGTATCATGAAGGGAAATGGAAAGATAGGTGAGCAAAGAGGAGGGTCCTTTGACTCACTCACACACACACACACACACACACACGCAGATAGATAGAGTGAACCCTTAGGCCTAAACGCATTGCACTGTAATCATGGTCACAGTCGGTAAAAAGGTGGCCCACAATCACACCGCCACACACCGCCGTGGAGAAAGTGTGAAACGAGAAACTCTCAAACAACAAAAGAGTTTGTTTTTCTTGACACAGATGTCATTGCAGGAAAAAATATGTTTAAAAGAAGAATGCGTATTAAAAAGAGGTGAGTTGGGGAGATGTGGCACAGAGTTCCCAAGCCATGCAGTTACTGAACTCTACATGTGTTGTCAGTCACACTTTTTCTGATTTGTGACCTGAAAGGTATTTTTGTTGCTGTAAAGTAGGAAAAAGTGCCGACGTGGCAAAGATCGTGTTGTCACATGCAATGTGGGTGACCCGCAGAGGAGGCATCAGGAGAGGAGATCTACTGTCCCTAGCAGAGCAACAGTGAGGGTGAAGCAAAGAGAGAGACGAAGTAGGGGAAGAAGAAGAAGAAAAGAGAAGTTATAAATAATCCTTTTACTTGCTGTTGAGTAAACATACAGAGTCTGTCGCTGTGGCCGAGCCAAGTGGTGTATGACGGTTGCAACAGCGCTAACTAGCTGATTACAGCCGTATCTTTCAAAGTCGGGATGGATTTTCACTCTGACATTTAAAAAACAAACACAGTGCTCAGTTGGGTGGCATATTTGCCTATTGTTCCGTCTTAAGATTAAACTTCTGTCCATGTGGAAGTTTAAATCTTCTCTGGTAGCTGAGTGTGTTTCTTTATGTCAGTGTGGTTGAGCTTCTGTGTTTGTGTGCACGTGTTTCTATATAGCGCTTCTTGGCTGTACAGGCGTGTGTGTGTGTGTGTGTGTGTGTGTTCCCATGTGTGTTCCTGCAGAAAAAAACCCTCATTCAGATAGACCTCGGTCCAACTTCAGAGGTGGCCCTCGGCCACATGGAGTGGAGTCTACGGGAGTCGCACATGCTGCTGTCATATGGCGGGGCCTCTCTTATCGGAGCCGCCAGTGCGGTAAGCTAGGATTAGCATCTAGATCGTAAAAGACTGGATGTCAGTGTAGGGAACGATGGCGAGAAGAGAGAGAAGGGCAAAGGAAGAGGAGATGGAGATAGGGTTGTCAGATGGATAGATGGCTGTTGTATTCACCAGAGGAGCAAAGAACAAAATTTACCAACAGTTTTTCATTTCTGCTCTTTTAAGCTATGATGTTTTTTTCCTTTTTGGTCACTTCTTTTTGCACTCTGGACAAAGTGCGTGACAGCGGCGTGTGCCCGTGCTTTCTTGGACTTTTCTGGTGGTCTGATGTGAAGGACGCACTTGAAAACCTCAAGAAACATCACATTCATCGTGCAGGCTAAGCGGGCTGTGTTTTTGAAGTCTTTCTTTGAAATAAGCGAGGCAATCCCCTTGGCCCAGGGATCATATTCTATTTACATTCCCTTTGCCAACGACACAGGCGACGCTGGCCAAATTCACAAAAGAAGATCCACATTGGAAAATCCGGCTAATCCCTGATTGAAAGTTCATGTGTTGGCTTCGATGTATAAGCTTTGGCAGATTTTCCCAGGAAAGGGGAGTAAAGGAAAAAGGCAGCAACACTCAGATCTTTTTTGGTTAAAAAGTGGACTCAGTGTCAGACAAGCAAAGAACTCATCCGCTTGTGATGTTTGTGCCCTGAAAAGAGAGGTTGTGTTGTCGTCAGAAGTCATCAGGGTCAGGTGGTTGTTTAAAGGGTCGTCAACAGTCAGGACAGATGTTCCTTTACTTTACTTCTGTTTTTCTTTGTCTCTTTATTGCCTCCTCAATTTCGATTCCAGTCATTCCTCGATCATGTTCACATTTCCTCCTCTATCCATCCTTCCCTCCCTCCCTTCTCCCCTGGCTGCCTCTACCCTGCTGCCTCTCTCTCTTCCAGGGGTGGTGGCTATGGCTAGAGAGCCTGCACAGATGGCAGGCCAGCTTGCCTTCAGGGGAAGGGCTCCACAGCTTAAACTTCCTCCATTTTCCTCCTTTATTGAGCTCAAACTTTTGGCCCACAACTTTTCATGGCTGGCGAGCCTTTATCTTGCAGTGCACGATGCGAGGGGGAAGGCAGGGGCCTCGCAGAAATGTTTGAGCTGCCTTTGGATCAATAGGGGCCATCAGTATCAGTGGAAACCCAACAGCGACGGCCCGTTGAGTGTCAGCGGTGGCCCCGGTTGTTGAGCCTGAGAGCTTGACACTTTTCAAAACCGCATTCTAGGCATCTTTCTCTTTGAGACACATGCAGTGACGAGTCCTCTTTTAGACATTTCACAAGCACATTATTACAAGTCAGTCTCCTACTTTGCAGCTGCCAAGCAGGTGTTTACAACAATCCTCCAGATCAATGTCTTCTTGAGATTACCCCGTGATAATGGTAACATTACCTCTTGCTATCTCTTCACACATATCATTTAACACTTGAGTCAATGTGAACAATGTTCCTCTAATGGCCCGCTATACTTAAAGCCGTCGCCACCATAAGTGTTCCTGTTAGCGGCGACCCCTCGCCTCTTCACAGGATCAGCCTGACAACTTGAACCTTGTTGAGTGATCACCTGAGAGCTGGTGCTCTCCACGACAGGGCTGTTTCACAGCAGACACTAACAAGATGACAGCTTTAGGTTTATGGTCATCACCGTGACTCATCTCCAGACTTTTAACTGTAATCCTACCAACATTTAATAAACAATACTAGACAGACACACTATCACATCGTATTTCTTCCAGAATACATGCTTTTGTCTGACTTTTGTTTTGACTTTGATTTGAGACCAACCAACTATTTATAGAGACCATTTTGGACAAAATGGAAGAATGTACCTCTGTGGGGGCTCCAGTCAGGTGGTCACATTTAAAAAAAAAAAGTCTGCATACAGAATTTGAACGCTGACACTCATCAGCAAAACATTCTGAGGAAAGCTGGAGCTACCTGTCCCACACAGCGCCTCATATGCTGCACAAAACTGTCAAACAAGCTAATGTGACTTTTAGATAATATGGTTATGCTTGCTTTTATATCTATTGAGAAAATGCCAATTATCATGCTGGATACTGATATTAGTTCATGTTCACTGTGGTCTACTTTTGTTTTTTGTTTTATTCTTTGCACTTTCAAATTACAGTGAACTGACCCTTTTAATTGGCCAAGAACCTTGTCTTTGACTTCTATTCACCCTTTCATACAACGGTATAATTGTGCTCTATTAAAGGTATTTAAATCATTTTTTCAGCATGGATCGATACAGTAGCTGTGTAAAAATGGATGTTTGGGGGCCATTAGCAGCGGGGTGAATGTGAGAATAAAACCCTGAAAAAAACCATAGGTCTGTCAACAGATTCTGCTTCAGAAATTGTGTTTTTTTCCTGCAGTGGAACATCTTAGGCCTAATAATAATAGTACTAGTAGTATTTTTGCACAGTTTTCATTAATCTAACTGTGATAGGTTTGTCATTGTGCTGCAGACGAGTGAGAATTAACACTCACCTTGACCTGTGACTCGCACTCTCATTTACGCATAAAATTCTAATTATATAGGGAGATTATAAGGTTTTTAAATATGATTGCAGCATTTAATACACTTTAAAAGTTGTACGCGCCGGTAGACTGGACTGGATATTTTTTTTTAAACAACGTTCCTAATTAAAGCTTAGAGAGGATTTGTCATCAGTGTGCTTCAAGCATGTCCTAATTCTCATTTTCATAAAACATCTGTGAAATAGTCTATATTTAACGGGTGTGATGGCTATTTTATGCACTTTTAATGCTTGTCTCACGGACATCTCCACGTGCTGAACATCCACAGCCCCTTTTCAAACATCGATAGGGGAGAGCAAGGCAGTGATATATGAAAGACAGAGGAGGGCAGTGGGACGGAGAGATAAAGACAGAGACAGGCAGAAGAGACAGACAAAGCATAAGAGGAAGAGGATGAGGGGGAGTTGAAAAATGATTCTGGACTTTGTCAGAGAAATCAATTGTGAAACACATAGACATGGGCAGCAAATTGGGTGATAAGGCCGCCGTGTCTTCCCTCTTCTTAACGAGGAGCGGTGAAGCATGAGGGTAAATAAAAGAGACATCTCTCCCGTTCTATCGTTTCTTTTTTCTTACACACAGAGCCGCTAGAAGAGGAAAAGTCCCTCTTCAAGCATTTGTGTGGCTCTTCTTGTCATTTTCTATTTTATTCCATTAGGCTCTGTCTTTTCTATCTCTTTCTCTCTCCGTATCAATATGCACGTTAATAACAGTTGACAGGCGCTGATCCGCATTGACCGTGTGTGCACATGCTGTTCATATGCGTGCTGCGTGCCTCGACGAGGCCCATTGTACATGTCCAAGTTTTGATGCAGACTAGCAAAGGTTGCGGCTGCGAACGCACGTACTTTGTTTCGAACAATCCGGGGCAGTGGGCAGTGGATGGTACTCTGCAGGTGTCTCAGAGACGGACCCTTCTGTAGCAGTGTGTCTTGGACCCGATCTGCATAAAGCCATCTCTCCTGCTGCCAGATGGACCCGTACTTTTCCCCATACTCTTGCTCTCACAGCTAAGTCCCAGGCTTTTCTCCATCCTCTTTTTTTTTCTCCCCCCTGCCCGCCCCCCCTACAAAAGAAAAGCGCTTTGGCTGAAAGAAAACCACAGCTGAATTTTATGGTGCCGCTTCTTTTGCCAAGCTGATTTTACAATTCAAAGGGACATAGTGCATTGAAATGCTTTTTGAGCAGCATCGCTGCACATTTTTGAGATGCTAGTTTGTATTGGCAGATTTGTCAGCGACACTAATATTTCCTTTCCCTGTGTGAAATCTCAATAATATCCAGGATGGCGGTGAAACACAGCTCAGAGTGTGTTTGGAGTGGGCTTGGAGCAGATCTTCTGGGTTCTAATCCCTACAAGGCCTCAATAAGGTGACAGCAGAGTCAGGTTAAAATGTTTATCACACGTGTCTAGATTTATGGGTTATATATCCACGCGTTTGTGTGTGTGTGTGTGTCTCACTACGACTGCCAGTGAATATATGCCAGCATGTACACAAATACTGGCACACATTCTCTGGCACAAACATCCACCACCAAAGCAAAAAATCCATTAAGTTTTAACAACGCCCTCCCCCTTACCTTAAATAACTGAATGAAGCGCAGCACAACTTCAATCGCACGACCCCGATACAGCTACACCTCGCGCTGAGCTTACTCACTCCAGGGACAGAATTAACATCCAATTTCCCTCTTCTCATTACAATTCAATAAAACGCAATCTGCTTTTACCTTTAGAGCACTGTTTTGGGTGGATGCTTTCAGGGGGCCCCACTCCACTCTGAGCCCAATTAAGAACATTTAAACATATTAAAATCTCCCAAGCTCTTCACCGGCCTGATTACTGCTTAAATAGAATCTGCTTTTATGTTCTCTCTCTGTCTCTTTAACTCATTCTTCCTCTAAAATTACATCCATCAGCATGATTTCTTTTTTTTTCTCTCTCCAGAGGATACAGGGTCGGGCAGATAAGTATCTCATGGAAAGATGTTGAACTGTGAAGTGGAGAGTGAACTTTCACACATTGTCTCTCAGATGCTATCGCGTCTTTATGATTAGGCACTTTAACAGGACACAAATACCCACAGGTGCACGACTTAACGTCACCGACACGCCTGCTATCAGCTCTGTACAAAGTACGTGGAGGGGGCATGTGTAACAGAAGCCTTTGGTACGGTGCTGTGAAGAAAAAACAATGTCAGTAGATGATGGAGTAGAAGATGTAGGTGTTGAGTGTAGCAGTCGGGGTACAGTTCTGGTGGAAACCTTAATCCCCAGTACAGATCTGCTCGCCATCCATGCCAGTCCTCATGGGTCCTGGCCGTCCGACTTCTGAGCTGGTGTATGAAACGGGGTGTGGACAGAGACACAATCAATCATGTGAACTGAACAGTACATAAGAACGAATGAATAACTGATATAAATGAATGGACAATAGTTTCAGCTGCTGTCAGTCCTTCTGTCACATCCATCTGTCCACTTTGCCCCATCTATCTATCACTGGTGTGCCAGCGGTCGGGTGTGTTTATGCTGCAGTCAGATGTGGTCGTGAATCACACCGCAGTCTGAACAGTTATGTGACCTGCATTAAAACTGAATGTGACATCTACGTCACTCTACTAATCAACTGTGTGCTGATGGGAGTCGGGCTGTGATGCAGACGGTCCGTGGACAGGCAGTGAGGTGTCAGACCTCAGAAGTGTTCCATCTGTAAAAGCAAAATCATTGTCAGATCAGTCCCGGCACCCCCCCCTGTACAGAGGATCAAGTCATTAAAAATCCTCCCTTTGAATATCTGGACACATTTGCTGGCTTCTGCTGCACAATGGAAGTTCAGTTCACTACTGACCTCTTGTTTACTCCCACACAGTGCACTGTGTGTGTCTTCATGGTTACATTCTTTAATGCCCTTTCGGAAGCATTGTACACACACACACACACACACACACACACACACACACACACACACACAAGCACACAGAACTGACCTTGTGTTTAAAGGGGGTTGTGTCCATGAATGGCACGCAGGCCCAGAACACCACGTGTGTCTGGGGGTTCCTCTTGACAAAGAAGTTAATAGTGTTTTATGCTTTACAATGAATATGTTGATTGCTTGTGTGCGTTCCCACTCGATGCAATTCAACGAGGTGTAAGTAAGAGCACAGTGTGAGATTTCAGAGTCCACTGACAAACAGTGGATCAGCAATATGTGCACGTAGATGTTGATTGGGAGTTTCATGGGGTTTTCTATTGCCTTTGGTTTCATAGCTAATCACTTATTCAGTGATTCATTTTAAATCAAGGCAAACACTGAAATCAAGGACATTATGATGTTGAAGACGATCATATTTGGCGGCAACAAATAATGAAATGACACCAAATAAGAATCATTGTGGCCATTTCTAATGTGCTTTAAGTCCTTTGACCTGTTATTGCAGCCTGATGAACATTTAGCAGGTGCAACTTCACCTAAGGAGAACCACGCTTCACATTATTCACAACACATAGCTCAGAGCTGAAAGTCAGGCAAGCAAGAAAAAGCATCTTAAATTATACCAAGCAAACTCCGGCGTCTCATTAATATTACAGGGACTGTTCTTTGACTTCATTTCATTTCTCCGTCTGAGTGCGGACAAATGTTGGAGGATGGAGGAATTAAGGTGTGCAAATCACATTTTAGGGTTCATTGTACAGAGAACTACTAAATTGTTTTAAACTTAAACTTCTCACTTATTCTCCTTCCTACTCTGAGCTCTTTAAATACATGCTGATCTTTTCACAGACGCTATGGTTTTTCAGGATTAATTTTTGGGCATTCTACAGTACAGTACAGTTCTACGGGAAGTGACTCTAAATCACATACACTATTCAAACGTGCACACGTAATGGTTTGTTTGAGTGATCAGTTGGATCTGCCCCATCGCGACTGATATAAATGGCATGTACTGTGTAATATGTTATTTTTATAGAACATGAATAGCGTATCAATATATCTATAACTGATGAAAGTTACAGTTGCTCAGAACTCATCCACGTCTCTTTACCTTCAACAGTTGATGTCGTGAAGGCCTCATAGTTCTCACACTTCTCTCTCTCAGCAGTGACAGGGAAAATGGGATGAAACATCAGTTACTTTTGGCAGCTGGTGACCAAAGGTGAGCATCGTGACTGTAGTGATTTTAGTGTATGTGGCAACATCTGGCATATTCATAGGACAATGTCACTCCAAATCACACACACACACTTTTTTTTGATTTTTTGATTGTGCTACAAAAAAATGTTTTGTTGTGCTTTGGTCTGCACAAACTACTGACCAGTACCAGAGCATGACTAGTTTCCATTGTAACCAACCATCTGTAAATCACATGAGACAACTTAAAGATGAAAACAAAAAACATATTGTTTCAAGCATTTGTAATGATCGTTGAGGGCACAAAACGCCGTCATTGTTCGTTCAAGGTGAAAATGTTTGAAAGCTTTAAATGAGAACAATAAAAACTGACCACACCAAGCAGCACGCTGACTAACGACTCCGGGGGCAGTTGGAGTTGAAACATTTTACTCATTATTATAAAGCTTTTATTTCCTCGTGGATTTGACTCCGTATATCAAGGCGGGGGTCATTGGCCCCCACATTAAAGATTCATAAAACCAGTACTAGGGATATGGAGAATCTATGAAATACTCACTCTGCTTGTTTATCACTGCAAAATTGCTGATATGCCACTTGGTGATGGTACACGACAGCGATGAGACATTTTTCTACGTATGGAATAAGGCAGTAAGGAGGTGAGCGGAGCACACAGTAATGGAGGGAATCCGAGGAGGCGGAGGAGTGTTTCGAGGCTAATATCACCCACCTGATGATCTCTCAACAACAACTGCAGTTTTCCAACACTGTCTATGGGAAGTCTTTATGCATGGAAATGACTGTTCCCTGGTTAGCGGACGATAAAACTGGCAGGAGGAGAGGCAGAATGATGAAAGACTTCCTCTGAAGATTCGGAGATGTGTGGGGGGTGTAGATGGTGGACATATAAGTTAAATGACCTGTATATATGTGTGATTTTACTGTTTATGAATTGGAACTAATGGTGATGCAGGTGGGATATTCTGTCCGTCCACAATACGTGGGTGCCTTTCCATCGGTGTATGTGTATGTTCTACGCACAAACTGTAGGTGCGTGTCCATTGAACAGTATGTGCAAGTGTGTGTGTGAAAATTAATCAAAGCGGGGGCGATGATGAACAGTTTCTGTAGGATTCTGTCAAAGGTTAAGAGCTAGTTATTTTTAAGAATGACATGAATCTCGGGAAGACAGTGATTGCCTAAATGACCACTGTAATTACCAATTACTTCTTGAAGCAGAGAATATATTCACGGCATGTAGCCAGCTAAATACAGACAGGCATTAGCCCATTTACGTACTAATGCACGTAATTTAGATCTTGAAAAGGGCAGATGGGAACACAATGGAAGATATAATAGATACCATCTAATATCGTTCCAAAAAGAATATTGGATTCATAGGAGATGAATATTACTTTGTGTCAGATTGTTTTTCCATAAAACATTCAAAATATATTTCATCTTTTTGGCTCCCGCTCCCCTCCCTCCTTCGTTTCCTCTTGCATGCCATGCTGCATTGTTAACGGCGGGTACTGCAGGAGACTCGCCTGCCTTAAACGACAAAGAGGTCTTGACATCTTTCCCACTTCTAGTACAACGGTGCAGAAGTTTCCCAGCGACACCCCCAAACAACAAAGAGGGTGGCTGGCGAATCAGAGGGAATAAATCGTTCAGACTTGATCTCTCTCTCTCTGTCACCCAGCGACCGGAGATGAGCAGGGAAGTTGTGGAGGCATAGGGAAACGGGGAAAACAATGGTTGACAGGCCTGACTGGCGAAAGGATATTTACTAAATTAGACATAAACTGCAATGCTCTGCATCTCCGCCAAGGAACTTGTAAAGTCTCATAAATAAGTAAGGCAAAATGACAAAGGCGGAGCACGCAAACAAAAGTGGTGTACAGAGTCTGACTGCGAGGGTGAGTGTGTGTGTGTGTGTGTCTGCGATGTTTTGGGGTTTCGCGGATAATGAGTTGTCATTTTGTCGCTCCTCTCCGCTCAACAACAACCTTTTCCCCCCATTCTTATTTCTTCTTCTTCTTCTGTCACCCAGGATAATAGGGACACATATCTGTCCTTGATAGGATCGTGTACAGCTGATAAATACTTGGATGAGAGGCTGATTATTGTTGTCGGTGGTGCGGATCAAAGGGAGGAGCACAGACGGAGGTGCGAGTGTTTTGAATCTCAACTTTGAGCCCGAGGATTTCGCCCTCCTCCTCCTCCTGCTGGTGCCCGCCCCCACCCCAACGCTACCGCCTCGCTCTCTCGTTGCAAAGTCATGTCCGTGCCGGCCGCAACCCGTTTGAAAGGGATTAGTTTATTCCATGTGGATTTTTCTTTAGCAAGTGTTGGCACTACATCGAAAGCAAATCCATAGGGGCCCTGGATATCACATTGTAATGGTAGTGATAGCTATGGGAAAAAACACTCTCCCGCTCCAGAGCTGCTTGAAAAGCCTGCCCTCTCTCCGCCAATACATCATCCCTCCCCCTTCATCCACGCAGCCCCATCACAGAATGTGTCAGGATTTAAAAGGGGACAGGATATTTTTAAGTAGCAGAAACAAAGTGTGTTGACTGTTTATTTCTTTCACTTGCTTCCTGTCATCTCTTGCCAAAGCAGTTAAGCGGCAGCATTGTCACTCCTCTCTGTGCCACCGGCTCCGTACTCTCACTTCTTCTATTTTTTGTGCCGTTTTAGTCTTTATCTTTAAACAATACCTGGGTTTTACAGTAGCAGCACATTTATTTAGCTGTCTTTACTTATCCCGCTTTTTTTTGAGGCATCATCACTTTTGTTGGCAGTTGTCTTCAATACTTAATGCCACAATGAAAAGAGGTGACAAACAACAAATCAGCACAAAATGAATGGAAGTAAATGTCTTTCTGCACTGTGAGCATTAACCCTTTTTGTCTTTATCTGATATTTACCAATACTTAATGTATATGGTTATATTTTCCAGTGACTTTTTTTAGTTTTGGAACATCTGTGGTTTGCATTTTGGACATTTTAACCCAAATGTGTCGAGCAACAAACATTTTACGGGCAGCCATGAAGTGTCCCCAACCACATTTAAATGTGCCTAAGCAGAACTCATCCGTTGTAGTAAATTAAATCTCTCAGAGTGGAAGCTTCAGGAAGCTTTTCTGATCATTTTCACTGTTTTTGTTGAAAATAAGCAGCTGATTGAGCCAAAGGGAACCATGTTGGTCGATCAGTCAGCACTACAAAGTTTTTGTGTGTTGCATTAAAAGTGCATCATTTTCTGCCCACTGTGCTCTCTAATGATGGCTGCGGATTCACTCGCCAGATTTAAAGTTCCAGGTTGCCGATCCGGTCTGGGTGATATTCATCCAGCAGATGCCCCTCAACGTATCCGGAGTCATTATGTCTGACTCCATTTCAGTCTCCAGGCTAGTGAAACAGTTACCTGCTTCTTCTGGTCATTCTAACAGCAGTCCACTCAGACATTGAGGTTTTCTTTCATTGGTCAGGGATTCAAGTGATCCATGACTTTAGCGGTTGACTCAGATCTGACTCAGTCTGTGCCAAGACGCCAAAGCATTTTCTTATGCTGGAATACTTATACAGAAAGAAGCCCCCTAACCCCCTGGTGATATGCTGCCCCCTGTTTGTTTGGAGAGGAAGAAATGAAGCGTTAGCGGTTCCGATCGGCTCCAGCATGCATCTTTTATCTTTACAGAACTTCAGTAATTGACAGACCATTTCTGTCTCGTTTCTCAGCCGTAAATCATTTTGATTTGCAATTATTTTAATCTTAATAATTATCTGTTGTGATCACATCGTTTTTGTGACCTTTGCGTTACGATCAGTGATCAATTTGCAATGCTGATGCTGGAGAATTTGAAGTGTGTAATACACGATAAGAATTTGTAATAAATGCGTACAAACAAACCAACAACATCCAGTCGAGAGTCAGCGTGAGAACGCAGTGACCACCGCCTAGGAGCCTAAGTACAAAATGTTAACCCTGATATCCATGCACACAGAAGTAAGTGATGACTGTGAAGCCATGGCATTTGAATGACACATTGATGGCCGCAGCTCGTGCGTGCCATGCCAACAGTCCAGAAGATAGAACCAGTCTGGATTGGTGCGGGCCAAGAGCTTAGTGGGGAGTCCACAAACTGCTCAAAGCTGACATTTGTGCCTCCAGGAGGTACGCAAACAGGGATAGACAGACAGTCAGATCCAAATACTCAGCCCCCACCTAGCTGCAGAAGTCCCACCACCGCACCAACCCAGTCGTCGTCATCTCTCCATCCATCTCATTTAATTGTTTTTCTATTGGAGATGTTGTACACAGATAACTCAGTGTACATTATTCCTCCTCCTGTTGTTGTCTCCAGCAGAAGTGAGAGCGGGAACTTGTCTCTGCTGTCGGGGCGGTTGGGTGT
>CAAKHB010003173.1:18300-40867 GCA_901007665.1 Aeoliscus strigatus | reverse complement strand
GAAAGTGCTGATGTGTTGTGGATCGTTGGAGTTCATTTAATGGACTCAGGTTCTTGTTAAATCACACAGACTGATTGCTTTTATGTTCTACTGCACTGACTTTTCTATTTGGCCACAATAGTAAACAGTGTTTAAATACGGAGTACAGAGAAAAGTGGTGCTGGAATATTAGAACAGGCACAATCATCGAATCTAATTTTCCTCGAGCAGACAAAAAAGAATCAAGCATGTATATTTGATGATAGCATCGTCTTCACCAGCGTCTTATACGTGTGCAGGAAAGGGGTTTTAATGAAAGGGATTACATCACTTCAAGAGAAAAGAACTTCTGAAAAATCCCGATTGTGACTTTGAATTTAATCATTTAAAACATTAAAATCACAGGTGGATCTGTGCTTTAGTTTTGTTCATTGTCACACGATTTACTTTTTGTGTTTGTGCCACCAGCTGTGGCCAATGCAACTTTAAATTCTACCGGAGTAAAACATGATTTAGTAGCTTCTACTCTGATTTGTCATGAGGTGGATCAGATAAAAGCTCTTTACTGGACATAATTCTTTACCTGTGAACATAGTTGTAGCAGTAACATCGAGGCTCATTATTGTCGCCATTCCACAGACGTGAACATCACCTTTACACGACAATCACATCCGCCCAGTATATTTTGTAAACGATGCCACTAAATGGATATTCATATCATCACGTTTAATTTGTGTTGCAGTACGTAAATAAACTTCTGTTAGCAGGCATTTCAATTACGAAAGAGAAAAAACAAAATACTATTTATTGAATAACAACAGCTAATTCTGTCCTTTCCCTCATTGTAAAACTAGGGCTTTTAAATCGAACTACAGAATGTGATTTGTGTGTACTCCTACCCATTGTGCTATGTAACATTACCAGACTATTGTTCATTGTGGTTCATTGTGATGTATTTCCAACATGAACATGTACCAAGTGAACATTCTATGCCAGAAGTGAAATAAGTGACACTTTCCTAAACGGTAAAAATATGTGGAATGAAATGCGAGTTCTGATGGTAGAAACAAATCTTCTTTTATTTAACGTAATGCTCCTGAAACAGTGCAGGTCCAGATCTGGGACACATAAAAATGACTTCAGATGACTTCAGCAGCTCAATGTCCCAGCAGCCACGTGTTAATAAGAGAGAAATATATAACATTCTGAAATGAATCTGAACATGCTGAATTCTCAAAAATATTCTGAAACAACTAAGGTTGTTCTTTTTTCTCAGTGCACACATTTTTGAGGGTGACTGCAGGTTGGGAGTATTTGCTGGAACATTGCATTAGAATCACAGATTGCACCTTTACAATTTTAAGCCAGCATCCTTACATTGAATACCTTTTTATTATTACTGTTATTTTTGCAGGTGACTTCACATGAATTATTAATTATGACCACCAACATATATGCTGGATGTTGAAACCATGGGAGGACCATTAGTTTGTCGCAGCATCCTACGTCCCATCCGTCCGGACTTACCACCGTGTTCTCTGAGAGTTCAGCAGACTGTCTGATCAACAACACTGTTGTGTGTGGTGCCAAACAGCACTTTCATGAAAATGCTTTCCAACAAAATTATGCAGTGTGCACCATGAAAGTGGTATGCATCCACTTTAACAAGGACTCTTTGTTTTATGTCGCCGCCATGTGTCATTGACTTCAATGCCTCATAAATACCCTTGATATATTAAACTGGTATTACGCTGGCATATTTTTATCACCTCTGATCATTTAATATGAAAAGAAAAGGAAAAATGATTTTTTTTTCTTTTTTTTGTAGGAATCGGCTGATTCTGTTCTGTTCATTTCACTCAGGGCACTTTGTGTTGATAGCTCACTGTGCACATAAGAGGCTTGCAGTACTCAAAATAATTGTTCTTTTCATGGTAAAAAAGGCCATATCAATTAAGAGTAAATAGTCTCCTTAGTTATTACAGCACAGCTCAGTGGCGTGCCATCAATCGCATTCGCCTGTGTTTCTTCATCTTTTTTTTTTTTAAATGTCACTCCACAAACTGTATTTAAGCCCTCTGATGTTTTTACCAGCATTTAACATGAAAAATACTCACAATATGTCCTTAGTTGTGAGTCATTGTGGCTTTGTCCAGGAAAGAAAAAGAGAAGGCAATTTAAAAAGACACTATTCTCCTTATCCTCATAAGCAGTTATGTTGTGGACTGTGTTCTTTAACCACATACACAGCACTAACAGACGCTGCTGATTTGACTTTGGTTTTTCCATAAGCTGTGGAGTATGACAGCCTGTTAATGTCTCATAGCCTGGGGAGTTCATCTTGAAAGTAAACAGTCACCACCGACAGTCACAAATAAAAAACAGACAAATATAATGCAGAAAACCACCAGAGATCCATCTTATAAGAACATCACGGGACTGATGGTGTTAGCTGGAAAAATGATAGTTTAGGTGCTCGTATTCCAGAGTAATGTTAATTGTAGTTTATAAAATTCTACAGTAAACTTATAAAACTTCACAGATCAGCTTTTCACCTTTAAGAGACGTCGGTTGTCTGTGTGAATGGTTGGTCACAAAGGAATGTATGAAGGACAGCCAAGGACATCCATGAGAATTTAGTTTTTTACTAATGTAATTAACATATTTCTGGAATAAATAATTTCAAAGTTGCAGACAAATGCCTGAAAACAGCAGCTTTCTTGAGTATTTTTTTAATTTAATTTAATTTAATTTAATTTTTTGCGCCTGGCTGAATGAATCAATTTGATCAGCTGACAAAGGTTTTCACAGACCCAAAGGTCAAAGTAGGGGAAATTCTTAGAAAGTATGATTTTTGCAAAATAACACAGACAATCCTTTTTTATTCCCACATTCACATTAAAAGTGTTTATCTTTATCCATTCTTCTCCTCATGTTTATTCATCCCACTGGCTCGTTATTTGATCCCATTAATAAGACACTCACTGGCCAAGTAGTCTGTAATCTGAGCGTGAGAATGGGATCATCAGTGATCTCAGGAGCAGTAAAATGATCATTATTACCTGAATGAAATGGATGAACAGGAGTGACAGTGTTTTCATGATCGTGCTGGCCTTTGACCTTCCTGGTGCTGGAGGACACATAAAGTCAGTGGATCCACATCACTTCACAACATAGAATGTAAACTTTACCACTTTTGCATCACATTCTTTCCACTGCAAACCAGACAGTTTTGTAGAGACAGTAACTGTAATTGATCATTTTATTTTTTAACCCAAACCCTGTTTTTAGAACATCATCAAACTAGAAACCATTGTATTGTTTAGCTGTTAATGCTAAAAGTGACTTTAAATATAGAAATGACATGGCTCCTCGTGACTGTTGGAGCAAAGATTAGCCGGCGTGAGTATTTCATCTCCTCGATTTGAAGTAACCAGGGAGAAAGAGGGTCAGGGATTAGAACTGAATCTAGTGTGTGTGTGACTGACTAGTGCCACATCTCATCTCGCCTTATGTTTTTTGTCATGACGCCAGCTACAACATCCCCTGGTAGGCCCCAAAATGTTGCATCTTCTTTGATACATACTTAAGTACACATCAGACACAGTCAAATATTAATAAATCTGCCATGCTCGCCAGCCAAACAACATCTGTCTCCAAACATGGACTAATATTCCCCGTTTCTCTTTGCTCACAGTATGAACATCCATCTGCATGGCTCTGCGTAACTTTGAGCAGTTATTTACCAAGTCATAGGAATTCAAATATTCAGAATAAAACGTAGCAAACAGAGGAGCAACCATGAGCATGAAAACACATCAGATTTATTCTGTCTGCCTTGTTTACCGGTTCAAGGAACATTGCATGCAAACAGAATGCAAATGCTTTTGATTGAATCAGGTGATGCCGAGGTAATTGTATTTGGAGAAATGTCCAAGATTTTTTTCCCCATCATTATCAGCGGGGGTTTTCTTTATGAAATCCATCTTAAACAAAAGCTATCATTGCTGCTGAGCCTTGTGATCTTCCTTTGTCACTTGCGGATGTGGATACGTCTTTAATTTCCTTTCAATTAAAAGTAAATATTCGCCTTTATTTTTTCCCCCCACTGTGAAATCCAAACAAGAGGAGTCAACATGAGCAGACAGGTGAGGAATATTCATTTCTATCTGCCAGACGTTTGGTTTTTTTTCTCATTGTTGATGCTGATGATGTGATTCAACAGGCACCGCTGCGCCTACATGCTTCCTATCAAATACACCCAAGAGTTTGTCGGGAAAAAAAAATGACAATAACCCCTGCTGGCTTGTTGTGATTAGAGCTGGACAGGAAAGACGAGCAAACAAAAAATTAACTTCATCATTAAACTGTTGATTCTCGTCTCCTGTAGCTACTGTAGTTTTGATCAGAGCAAGACTGGCACAAGTTTTTCTATTTGGACTTATTGGCCGTCAGTGTAGATATTATTTTGACAGCGACGGCGACATTTATTGACAGATGCTGTGGTGAATTACTTGAAATCTGTCTGGAGAAAACTGCTACAACTCCAAAGGTTTAAAGTTTTGTTAACAAACTTTCAGCAGCATTTTTAGAGGAACATAGACTGTGTATTTATACCCAGATAACACACCTCAACCATAAATTAAGAAATATCACAGATGGGTTCAGGAGCATTGGCTCAAATCCCAAATCCCCAATACCTCACATCATTATGTGACTTTTCTGATGTCCCACTCCCCAATGTAAAAGCCTTAGACTCACAGAGCTTTCAAATCAGTCTAAAAAATGCGCCACACAATAGGTAATAATAGGTAATATAGTGTAAGATGCTCTGCATAAGGACACAGGTTGGTCAGGTGGACAGGTCCAAACGGAGGCACACTCAATCCATAACGTGACAAACCTAAAAAAAAAAAAAAAAAAAAGGAAAGTCATGTCTGAATTCCTAAATCATGGAAACTGTCTGGTCAGCAACTTTTACTGGAGTGACTGATTTGTTACAGCCATGACACTGATTAAAATCGGAGAGATGTTCAGCCTTGAGTTAAGTCGTTAAAGTCATCGAATAAACTCAGGTCTTGAAGCTGCGGCTTTGGCTCGAGAGTTTGTAAATCGAATCAAGCCCTTAGTCCTGTTTCCCGTCCATCCCGAGGTCCTGGTTGAGGTCATGGCACCGGCTCTGTGAACGATGTGCAGATGAGAGAAGAAACGAGAAGCTGCTGATCAAGATTTGATAGTCATGAGGAGATGGTCGAGGTCATCTGAAATCCTGTATGCTTTCTCATCTGGTGTGGTCTCTTCGGGGCGGTGGCTTGTCTTTCACTGACCTTTTCATCCTCTTTCTGTGTCCGTCTCACTCTTTTAAAAACGTCAGCTGTGTTTTCTGAGGTGAGTTATGGAGTCGTGGGGGGGCTCCTCCTCGATACGGTTGTGTTGTTTTGACCCTGCCCCGCCTGGAGAATTTGTGAATAACAGATCCAGCAGTTTGCATTGTTGTTCACGGAGGCCTCATGCAAAATGAATATGGGTGGCACCTTGTATTGAAGTTGGAGGGGTAGGGAGGGGGCAGGACAGACAGTAGGAGAAGAAGAAACGATGGGAGAGGAGTAGAATGGTGTCATAAATTATTTTACTCATATCCAGTCCCTGCCGATGTATGTTGCATTGGTAAATAATGCATCGCTCTGGTGCATAATTAGGACAACAACACCATTCTTTTTCCTCACTCGCGCCTCCAGATAACTGTTGTTTGATTCCTCCTCTTTTTTCATGGATGTAGAGGCCACCTGATTGATCTGTGAGGAAGCGCTCTAAATGGGCTGATAAGTGTATTTTTTTTTTGTTTTTTACTTATTCATGTTAGCATCCAAATGATATAGGTTATCATCTGAATACTCATTATCATTTAGACTCAAAATAAGCAAAAGTAATGTGTCCTAGAACACAGGAGGCGCCCTGGTATGTTTTGTCGGAAATGTACACGCACATTGGCTTCACGGAATCATTACAGCCCGAGCGCAGCCGCCGTTGATTCTAACGCAATGTGACAAAATGCAAAGTGTTGTTAAAAAAGGCAGGAAAGTCGAGGAGGTTATTATTTAATATATGTGTCTGGGATGTGTGTGCGCGCACCTCTTCTCTCTCGTCTTTCTCCGGCAGGAGATAACACCTTTTGGAGGAATTGCCTTGAAGCATTATACCCCAGACAGGATACATGGCTAATCTTCAGCTTTGAGCCATTACGCTACATTTATCTGTGACCCCCTCTCTCTTTATATCATTACAGTTAAAGTCCATAAAAGTGTGTTTAGACAAAGATGGAGGCATTACCTGTTCAGAAACCCCAAGTGCTTTTAGAGACTTTGGCTCTATGTGCCGATGTGCACTGGATATTAAATATCCTTTATCTTAAACTCGCTCCCTCTCTCGCTGCTCTCTGGGAAAGCTGATATCTCGCTCGGCCCTGCCTCGTATTGCCATAGGTGTAATAAATACACAGATATCAATGGGCCGAGTTGTCCCGGTCTCAAACGATTACGTGAGGCATGCCTTGCCTCTGTGCAGCGGGAGAAGCAGGAGAGCTTTTATTTATTTCCCTGGGAGGGTAAGGACAGATATAGTTACAAAGTCAGACAGAGTGGAGCAGCAGAGCGGATTATCTGATGAGCTGGAGGGATGGGCCGAACCACCCACACCTTAGGCATGCACCGTCCAGATATACATGAACAGACACACGCAGACCTCTCGGACCCACACTTAACATACTCATCATATGAGTCACGTTGAGAAAGGGAACAGGACAGGAGCTCTCCATGGAGGGGAAAGACCTGTCTTGTAGTCTTACAAAGATGTTTGTAATATACGCCAAATCGGCTGTAATGTCTTTTGAAAAAGACACTTCTCCCCAGGACACAGAAATTTTAGAACCTCTTGTGTTGTATGACTAAAAAAAACAAAGTTATCAGGTTAAATATAACACACACACACACACACACACACACACACAGCACCAACATATTTTCATCCCTCCATGTCAAACACTGAAGTGAAAGAAGGCTTTTATAAAGGCCCTTCTATCACATACAGACATGTAACGCTTCCACTGGAATCTGAGTAACAGTGACTTTTAACTTGCATGTGAGAACCAACATGAGATGCTCACCGGTTTGGACATAAACATATCGGAGTGAATTACCAGATGAAGTGGAGCTTTGTTAAACATAAGATGACGGTTTAAGTCAAAGCTCTTGTTGTGTGCGTCCAGACGCCAAAGGTGGGTCGTAGCAGAGAGTCACTATTAGGGATGAGAACAGACTCATGGGAGAATGAAAACAGGTTTACAGGAATAATTTCACACCTCTGCACATCTGGTCATTTTCTGTGAGACGCTGGTGAACTTTGGTGAGAGAATGATTAGTCCTTTTAATTCTGCTGCCGGATTTGTCTAATTCCGATGAAATATACCAGTGCCTGTTTTACATTTAAAAAATATTTAGCAGTAGAAACCAATTGTTGTTGCTCCACCATGAATGAAAATGACATGTAAAATGGTGGATGTTCATGTCCCTAAATTAAAACAGCAGTGTGTCTTTGTCACAGAATAAGGCGAATAACACAGACCCACTTTCCTCAGCCTTCCAACTCTTTTTTTTCGCTCCCCCTCGTGCTCGGAGTCACCTCCCCAACTTTCATTACCTCTTGGAGGGCAGGCTGAGCGAGCTGGCAGGGGAGATGGGTGTATATCTCCTAGCTATAACCCGGCGTCCCCAGAGGGTGGAGGTCGATGAGATTAACCTATAGCTCCTTTTTTCCTTCATTATCTACTCCAAATTACACACACTTACAGACAAGAGAAAGTGGGAAGGAATCATATATAGGCTGATATCTATTTAAAATCTAATTCCTCTGGGTGAATTTCTCTGCCTTTCCATTTCTCTTATGTTTCTGCCTATTGCCTCGGGGCTCCGCTGTGCCACCTTGCGCTGCGGTGCCGTTTAGGATGGTGCTATAACCTCGCCCCTCTTCATATTAACTTAAATTCATCTGTGCTAATACAGAAGATTAGAACTCCCTCTTTTCTTTTATTGCTCAGATTAACGCACCGTCGTTCTGTTTTCATGAAGAAAACTGCTTTCCCTTTTTGCCCTGGATTGACTGTGATGAGACATGTTCGACATTCACACTCTCCCTTTTCACCTGCACGAATTTGAAATAAGTCCTGCAGCTCATATCTTTTACAGGGTGGCAGACTGGCCGAGTGGCATCGACATTTGGAGGCATGCCTCGGCCTGACTGCACCTCGGCACACTGAGTGGAAATACAAATCAGCATAGCATGTTTAGGCTGGGGACAGCCAGCAGAGCCAATGGAACAGCCCTGAAACGGGAAAGGTCGACTCCAGTTTCACTGGTAGGCAAGAGAATAGACACAGCTCCGGAGTTCACCTTTCTGGAACAGGATTCAAACCGCTGTGAGTTGTTTGGTCAGTTGATTCTTTTTGGAAAAAAAAAAAAACACCAAAACAAATAAATACAAGCTTAGAGGGCAAAGAGTTCCATCGTGTACTGAATCACATCACACACACCTCGACCTACTCTGATCTTTGGTTTTTAATTATTTCACTTTCGTATCTGTGTTTCTTCTAAGCTGATAGTTCAGGGACCTATTCTGATACATGTTTTTTTTTGACACTGACCAAATATCTTGTCCTCCATCAGTCATTGCTTAACGTGCAGGGATTTTTGCTGGATTAAAAGCCTGCAGCTCCATGTCCCCTGATGGTGTTCATATTAAAGCTGCATCCATTTGTCTGGTACATAAAGGCGGAGGCATCCACCTAGAGCACAAATAGTAATTATCATTAACAGTACAGTTGAGGGGGGGGATCATCCTAAAGCGTAAGCCAGCGCCACACAATGGGAAGCGTTCTTCAGTATTATCTTAACATTAGCCATGATGAGCACATCTGGGGCTGGTGGGGCTGGTGGCGATGACGGAGTGGGTCGCAAACGGGCTCATGTAACTTCCTGGTTATGAATAGCCTCTGCAGAAAGGTCAACACCATGACAACCCTGTGATGGATATCGCCAATGTCCAATTAAAGTCACCTAAAAAAAGCTGCTTGCGAGGCTCTTGTGTGTGCTTATTAAATATAAAACAGCTAAATCAAATGTCTGACGGTGGACCAGGAGCCTGTTTTAGTCCCTGTATTATTCATGTTTGTGATGAGGGGTCAATAAGAGGCAGAACGCTCGTTATGAATGTTTGGAGCAAAGCGCAAAGGTCACAACATACAATCACTGGACTTTTGTGATGTTTCAAACTTTTCCCCCCTCCTTGTCTTTTTGTTTGGATAAATAGAGAAAAGCAAAGAACAATACTCCTGCGCTTTGAGGAATGCAAATATTTGTTGCCAGGTTGTCGAAGTTTTCTGTCTTGGTCCCCTGTTACACACACACACACACACACACACACACACACACACACACACAAGCTGCTTTGAGGAAACTGGGACAGACAGTCAAGCCATGAATAAGAGGAAGCACATTTTTATTTGTGTATTATTTGGCCCTTTGAAACTTCCAGCACATCCACATGTGCACATGAGAATGGGAGTGAGCACACACACATACACACACACACACACACACACACACACACACAGATTCAGCGGAATCAGCCACACTGCCTCCCATTTCCTTCCTCGAATCCAACCATAAAAGTCCTCTCACTTTTTAAGCCTACCTTTGGTTGAACTTATGCTTCTCTTTTTTTCCCGTGTCTTGTGTATCCACTCTGAAATTATAGATGGGGATAATAATAATAATGTCATTTTGCACCGGAATCTTAGTCATTACCTGCAGTAAAGTGCTTCTAATTGATACCACCAGAGAGATAATGATTACAATGCCCTCCAGGAACATATTATTGCAATATTAACCTTTGTATATACTTTTATGCAGAAGACTCAGGCACATTAAGGGATCTCTAAATCTTACTTGTGCAGTGTAATACCATTACAAAAGAATGGATACTCGGAGGTGTGCCCTTTTCCTGATTAAGTGTGTCCAAGGGTTTGAGGCCATCTTCTGAAAATGGATGACATGGAAGTGCAATTTCCAACATCTCTTTCATCCCTTACCAGCTAAAGCCTTTCCTTTACATGCATTCCTGTGTAGACGGACGTTTGCATTAAAAATACTTATATTCATTTTCATTAAGAAAATGTGCTTCCGTGTGCATTTGTATATTTCTTAGATCACAATTTCTTGAATATTTTGCTCTGTATATTAAGGCTTCATCCGCTTTAGTCTGTTTATTCTAAAATACCTCAGAATTACCATGTTTCAGACGCTCATCCATTCTGATCCGGTGTTTTAGCAGCACTGTAAGGGAGCAATTTGGAAATGCTCTCCCCCTTGTTTACTTTGATAACTGCAGGTTTATTTTAATGAAGTCATGTGATAATTTTCTTGAAATAATGATCCACCACTATTTTGACATGAAAAAAAGAAATACATGTATAATTCTGCACATAACTATGAACATGGAAAGAGGAAACTTTAGACACAGAGAATCCGTTCCTCTGTATAGTGAAGCCATCGCCAGTGTTTCCACCAGATTGGACATGCTCAGTGTACCTGAATAGTCCAGTAAAGGTTTAAAAACACATTACCATAGGTGGAGATTGTAGCTGAAAATCGTGGTTTGGTTGTGTCCAACCACAACTTCACAATTGTAGTTGGACACAGTGGACAGAGGAGAGAGTGGACAGAGTCTTAATTCTAGAGTCAACAAATATGGACGAAGCCCAGGAATCATCATGTAGTTATGACACTGAGTGTTAGAGTGTCACCATGAACATGGATCATAATTACATGCCAGCAGGGGACGACATGACCAAAGTTTGTGATTCTCCTGGTCTCCGTGTCACACAAGACTCCACAAATTAGGGAGTGACGTGATGCTGACAGCATTTGTAAGTGTGTGTGTGTATCCAAACATTTCACCGCAGACTGCACAGCTGCTGCACCGCACTCCGCTGGACGTCCTCCCCAAAACAAGACAGAATCCAAACCGGAGGCTATTTTTGGTCACGATGCCTCCACCATCAGGTCAAATTCTAAGCAGGCACATACAGTATGGGGGGGCAGTCAGAAATGGGAAGGGGGCATCATGCCTACACATCAGTGTTTTTCTCATGGAATGGGGTTGTTAGCTGTGTGTCCAACCTCAACCTGGACAAGTGCATTTGTCAGGCCTGTGATTTTTTTGACGTAAAGCAGTGAGCAGAAAACGGTGATTTGAGGGGGCATGATATTTATTTGAGGGGGCATTTTCCCCCTTCCCCACGCGTAGAGCCGGCCTCGTTCACCATGTTAATCGGTCCACGCTACATGACAGGATGCTGGTGTCCTGGAGGTATGAAAAAAGTGTGCAGTTCCTGAGGTCGTTGTGTCTTATGGATGTTTGACGTGATATTTAAAAGGTAACTGCAGCAACAGTGAACTGATTTAGAAGATGAAATCCTACAAGCAGAAATAAAGATATTCGCTTAAGAGATCTTGCTGCAGCCGAGAACCGAGTAGTGCTGACAGAGGGCAAATGAAAACAAATTAATTCAGTGAGGACAGTGGTTCAGTGTGTGTGTGTATGTGTCTGTCTAACTCATGTCACAGTCCAAAACGGCTTCTTAAGACCTGGTGACACAAGACAGGAAATTGGGATGTCTGAATATCTTTGAGACCGTTTGGCACGCCCTCACACAGGCGCTTTGTGGCTCCCTACCCCAAGCTCTCATGTCCTGCAGTTGCAGGCTTTGACCTATAGAGGCCACTGCATGTGGCACTGATTTGACCCTTGGAGGTGCACAGGAATGCAGTCTTGCACTGCACTGTGAACAGTGGAGGAATTTGTGGAGTCAAACGGTTCAAGTACAATAACATTATGAACTCAGATGAAAGTGCATTACATGTAATTCTAAACCACTTGGCCCTTAAATGTGTCTCTACCTGAGTTAGATATCCCATTATATACCTTTATTACATATTATAGTTGATATATTATTTGCCATCATACGATAAATAATGGACAATATAATAACAACAATAATGAACATTTAATAAACAACAGTGACACTACAAATGGGTGCAGTGTTTTGCAGCTCTGATGTGATCACCAGATGGCACAAATGTCAGGTATAATGTAGAAATCAGTTTGTTATTAGTCCAAACATTGGGGGGGTTGGGGAGACGCCAGTATTGGACCACTTACTAGCAAAGATACTTTATTACACACATCACAGAGGAAACTCAGTATAACAGTATAAATACAGTGTGAAATAATCAATAATAAATATCCTAAAAAGCCAATGTAGGTGTCAGTACATCTGCCCATTCCCTACTCATCTCCCACCCACCCCCTCTCCCACCCCAGAGGTGTATTAAACAGTCTGATGGCCCTGGGCAGGAAGGAGCGCCCAAGTCTCCCGGTGGAGCAGCTTAGAGAGAGCAGCCTCCCACTGAACAAGCTCCTCTGCCCCCTCACCAGCTCATGCAGTGGGTGGCTGCTGTTACCATGAAGGAGAGCAGTTTGCTCAGTGCTCTCCTCTCTGCCACCGTCGAGTCCTGCTCTGAACCGACAACTGAGGTGGCCTTCTGGATCAGCTTGTCCAGCCTCTGTGTGTCTTTCTGTTTGGTGCTGCCCCGACAACCCACAACCCACCACCCACCACCCCATAGAAGAGGGCACTGGAAACCATCAACTGGTAGAACATCAGCAGCATTCTTCTGCAGACGTTGAAGGATGCCGTTCTCCTCAGGAAATACACCCAGCTCTGGACTTTTTTGTAGACATAGTCAGTGTTAACTGAGCAGCCAAGGTTGTCATCCAGCTGCAACCCCAGGTGCTCATGGGAGGTAACCACCTCAGTCTCCTCACCGCTGATCTTAACAGGCAGAGGAGATGCACGGTGCCTCTTAAAGTCCTGTACCACCATCGCTTTTGTCTTAGAGGAGTTGAGCTGCAGGTGGTTCAGGTGACTCCACAAGGGACCTACGCGCTCTCTCACCCCCCCCACCCCCCCTTTGTAGAGTGTGAAGAGGAGGGGGGGCTAGTACAGTCCCCTGTGGCGCTCCCGTGCTCCTGGTCACTATGTCAGATGTGATGGACTCCAACCTGACAAATGGAAGTCCGCTGGTGATGGTTATTTGTGATCCATGACACGAGGAGTGGGTCAACCTGCCTGGCGATGAGTTCATGAACATGACCCACAAACATGTCCTGTTTAGGTGACTGTAACAGTGGGGTCACGTTCACATGTGTGGGTGAACCTGTTACTTTTTAGTTCAGCTCATACAAACACATGAGAGCATGTCATCAGGTGTCACCGTCAGGGCTAACAGTATCAAGAGTATCATTTACTTCCTACCCACATCAGGGAGACCAGTCCTTCAAGTGTGACCATTGACCTATTAAGGGGCTGATTGGTTATTTTACTGAGTAAACTAAACTATGTCTGTAAAACATGCTAATTGTTGTTTTTATCCAGTTCTAGCAAACTGTGCTACAGTAATGATGCACGAAGGATGTATTTATTGTGTCAGTGAAGGTTGTCCAGTGTCTCTACTCTTCTTATAGAGAACTGAGCTCATAACAAGGCTAGAAGATGGCCTGGAAAGATAGATGTTGGCCGGGAATTCTTTTTGTGTTTAGTGTTCATCTCAGAGTTGCAACACGAGGCCTGCTTGTCCTTGACTGCTTGTCACAAATTACTCACATAATTCCCACCGGCTCAGAGATAATTCACTGATAATTTAAGGCACTAGTTACTGTGTTGCTTTTTCCCCTCACATACACACACAAATCAGCACATTCCTTTGTTGTTCTCTCATTGTTTCCCCACTGCTCCTGAGCTGACACTAACCTAGTAAAGCGTCTCTTTTGTTCTCGGTAACAGGAGTCCGATACAGAAGTGTATACAGAGGTTAGTGTGACTGAAGCCTTTTGTGGTGTGGCAGCACTTTGCACTTTATCCATCGTTTAGCTTTTCTTTTCAGTGCTGAGCCGTAATATTGGCTGATTTAAGTGCTGCTGAATCAGGTCAAGGAGGTGCTCGCAGTTGTCAGCAAGGTAAAAGAAAAAGAACCTTATGAGTCCCAATGCTCACTGGGCAGCTTTGGAAATAAAAAAAGATTAAATTTACTCTGACACTGAAAGCGTTCTTATACCAATAATCAGCCCCTGTATGAGTGCTGCAATGAATATTCTCCCTTAATGCAATTTCCCGGACCTGCAGTATGGTAGAGTATTTTTGTACTGAGGCACCATAAAGAGATTAATTTTAGTGGTAGTGTTCCCACCAGGGAGTTAATGTAATCCTACAGAGCATTAGGGAAAAGAAGACGGGAAGGAGGAGGAGTGGACAAGAAAGCAGTGGAAAGAGAAGGATGATTGAGGAAAAGAGGGAAAGGAAATAGAAAAGAAGGTAGAGCAGAGAGCACAGGAGGAGAGGAGTAATCACGTGTGTCCAGTGGAGGTCACCACTGGTCTACAGGTTCTAATTATGTGCTAATAGCCACTGAGGAGGTCATTTGGAGCCATTAGGCAGCGCCTGTAGGTAGTTAACGGCCCACAGCATAACCCAGCCTTCTTAATGTTCCCTGCGAGGCTGTTAGCGCTCTGTCACCAGCCAGCTAGCTGCCTCGTTACTGCGATTAGAAACCAATTGATAGGTAATAGTAAAATATGATGGTGTACTATACAGGAAATATGGACTGTGGTGAAAAGGTGAGGGGACAGGAGGCGTCATGTGCTAGTGTGCCAGAACAGTGACCTGCTGCTGGAGAGAACTCCCTGATCCTAGTTTCAGAGTCCAGTCTGCGAGCAACCTCAAAGGTTATTCCAGTGGTGTCACTGTGAGTGAGATGAACGCATGCTGCTTCTAAGTCTGTCTGAAGATGTAGTTTGACATGTTATTGCTGGATGTTAGTGTTGAGGCTTACGTGAATTTGACTCAGAACACAAGCTCATTCATTGACCTGGTTTGACCTGAACAGAAGTTATCACTACACATAAACCAAATATAAGCTCCTGTAGGGGCCAACCAAAACTACTAGTATGCTGTTGAGACCCTCACGAGTATGTCCAATAACATATGTTCAAATGTGTATTTTCAACCAAATCTACTCATCCAATCACATTTCACCCATCTGGAGGTCTTCACAATCAGTTCTGTGGGTGTAAAATAAGTGTCGATCAATCTGTTGCGTCAACCAATCAGTTCCACTGAGTTTAGGACCCCAAGGCCTCCTAGCAGGCGCATGGTGACATCACCATATCCACACCCTTTGATTGGACAATCATAGAGTGTGTAAACCAGAGCTAGTAAAAACTGCATCTGTTGGAGTTGAACAAGCAAAAATATAGTTGTATTGATTTAATAGCTGTTTTGTCACCCTGCAGTCCATCTTCAAGACAGACTTTTCAAGTGTCTGTGAACGGAGCTTCCAAAGTCAAGCTCACTGCCGCGTCGTAGTGCTCTGTCAAGTTTCGTTGCGTGTTGTTGTTGTTATTTACATTTTTCTGTCATGCGTCCAAGGTGCGGTTGTAATGTTATGGTTTTCCAAGGTGGAGGGGAGTGAATATGTGTGAAGACGCATATGATACATTTTTCACAGTAAAAAAACAAAAAAAAGAAGACTAGATATGGTCTAGTCAGAACATGTGGTAGTTCGGAAAATAAATGTAAGTGTAGTCATGTATGAATGAAAATAGAGGCATATTTCTGAAAAGCCAGAAGTTCTGCGGTGCTACTTGGAAATTGGAAATGGAAATGATTTGCTTATTAAAAAGAAAAAAAAAAACTGTACACAGAGATTCTTAGCTGTAAAACTTAAACGAATCTAACTGTTGTAGAGAGTTACTTGATTGAACTCAGTAAACTCAATTACCAACAACACTTTCTACCTTTCTGAATGTATCTCCAGACTATTCAAATCACTTGTTTAGCCAACACATCTCCTTCCTCCATGTTAGATTATGACTAACATGGAGGCTTCTCAAGCTTCTCAAATAGCAACACCTTTTCAGCTCCATCCTGCTTTTTACTCCACGCCCAACAAGGACATTGATGTTTCACATCATGACATAGCAAGGAACTCAGCAAGGATCGACTGCTGTCTGCAGCCATGAGTTTCTCATTTGCAACAAGTCCAGACTATAAAGGGTGACCATGACCATAAACACTTTACAACCCTCTCCAAACCCGTTCTGTATAAAGAATTCCATGTCTCAATGCTGGAGTTAAGGTCTGGTTCCTTTTATGCACAAAATTCAAATGGTTATTATTAAAGAAAGATCAGACCGGTTGATGAAAGGGGATTTCCATTCTACATCAAAAATGCTTTATTCTTGGGGAAATATAAAATGTCTTTCTTTAAAAGTCTTTATTATCTGATATGGGGAAAGAACTCCATGGTGGTGATAAATAAAGTGTTCATGAATCCATCAAATTTTTTGTCTGTGATTAGAAGTGGCAACAATACAAAGAAATAAATGACATGCTGGGCCTGTGTGGACCAACAACCTGTGGATCTGAAAGCTGAGATGGTCTCACAACGTCCTGGACCCGCCACAAGCCGGACCTTTGTAGATGGCCAAACATAAATTGTCCAGCTGTCTACAGTAGGGCACAGAACACTTTGGGCACTAGCTAGGCTACAGGAAGCTTGTTGCACATTTGCTTTTACACTATTGCAATGAAAATAGTCAAATTAAATCTTAGCTCCAAAAGAAAAAGTCATCATAAGGCTCCAAAGTCTGGTTTGTTCATGCTGTTTGTGGTGAGGCAGCGCAAAAGAACAGAGGCAGCAAGGAATCAAAAGTAAAGTCCACAATAGAATGGGATTGTTCAACCAGACACGTGACAGGATGCAAAAATGAACCGGCACTAAAGAACATGACCGCTGGAAGAGGTGAGACGACCACCGAGTGTGTCGATCTGTTTGCACAAATATTAGAATTGTGCCTCTGAGTATTTACAAATGTGATATTAAGCTGAGAGATGAATGACTAAAACATGAATTCATGTTGACCAGCAGTTACGTACCAGATGCTGTGCACAGCTAAAATATCCTGATGTGCTCGCTGTGGCTGCTGTTGACAGATGGGCACTCACACAGTGAGTACACACCTCCACCAACATTCATGGGTTTCTCTGTCACCCAGGCACCCAGCGCCTTGAAAGATCTCTGTGAAAACGGGCTCGGATGTTTTTGTCCTTGTGGAGAACACTACGGATAAACCAGTCATCAAATCAACATCAAAAGAGGATGATCCTAATCAAATCGAGTCAGCTGTTTTCATTCAGATATTTTTTTAATACTTTTCACTGGGCAGACAATTATTCATATGATTTAAATTAAACTCACACTGGTTATCAGTCAAAGGCAGTATACTTCCTGTTCCCTCACATTCACCAAGCCCAGACAAGTCTGATGTTGAGTCCACGCTTTGTCCTGGCAAATAAAGAAATAGCTCTCCCTAAAGAATAACAGATCTGTCCGTGATGAAATCTCCAGGCTTGGCTCTAAATATTTGCCTGTGCTGTATTTGTGTGAGCGTTTCATTAACGATCGGAGCTGACAAATATGCACACTCATTGACCCCAGTCATCCGGGGACAGTCGTGTGTGTTTGGTGTGTATGTGTTGAAACGTAAATGCATCACATGAGGAATTGATGTTACCAAACAGAGGAGACGATTACAGTGGGAACGAAGGTTGTGTGGCTTTCTGCAGACACACACAGGCCTTTCTGGCCCACTGTCAGACTTGAAAATGATACAATTTTTTTTTTTTTTTTTTTTTTTAAAGTTTACAGTCACTGAGGGTTCAGAGATTGTTTGAAACTGCACTCACTCCCGTCTGATTAACACAGGATAGTCTGAAGACATTTTACTCATCAAACGGCTGCTCCAAATTAGACTCAGTTTGAAGTAAAGAAAGGCATTTCTTTTCCATCAATGGTGGTGCTGGTGACACACACACACACACACACACACACACACACACACCAAAGTTCCATCTGTGTTTGCATTTAAATATAAACCGGTCACAGTATTTGGCTTTAAATATGTGTGCAGTCATCACACCAGACGAAGACACACACAGACACACACTACACTTGCCATATGTACAGATTTACATTTGGAGTTTCCCTAGATGAAAACCATATTATGTTGTGTTGCACGCTCTTAGATTGTTGTGTCTACACTTTAATAGTTGAAATTGGCCACAAGGCCTCCGGAGACATTGTGGGACAAGACAAGTGGGCATGTTGTAAATGTGTTACTGAAAGAAAAAGCAAGAGAGGGGAGAGACGGGGACAGAGAGCGAGCAGGCCTGAGAAGTGGAATAACATCTTAATCTATCTGAGAAGTGAACAGTGGCTGGTCTGTTTTTGAGCATGCTGACTTGGACGACTCCCAAGCAGAGGGGCAGGGAGCAGAGCCATCTTCAGCTGCTAGTCACTAACATGGCAGTAATAAGGCAGTGATGACCCTCCCAGGACTGGCGGCCAACACTCCCTCTGCCTTCTATCCCTTCAGCACAAACACACAAACACAAACCGTGCACTTGACGAGCACTGCATCCACCAATTATCCTTCTTTGGGATATGTGGACTTCTCTGCCTGCTTTCATTCATTTGCTGTGAAAGGCACAGTAAGACCCCCTCTGTACATTAATACAAAGGACACTACTATGTTTTTGTCCTGCATCCATCCAGATATGAAAGTATGACATTCGTTTACTGAGACGCATGATCATGAAGAGGTAGGGGTAGCATGTAGGGGTTTTAATAAGTAGTGATTTCTTATCCATGTCGGATGAAAACTTTTGCAAAAGAAATGTATCCAGTTAGAAAGTCCACAGTTAATTAAACAATTCTGTTTTTACCGATTAAACACATTTGAAAGTTTCCTCATTCGTCTGAGAAACTCTGCTTTAGTTCTTGAGTGATGATCACGATCGCAGGTGAACACTGAAATGACTGAGCTGATTTCAGATTGAACAAAATCACAACTTCTGACTTTGACTTTGATTTGATTTTCACTGTCAGACAGAATGTGGAGTGTGATGTGACACCTGTTGGACACATTCAGTGTGGAACACACACACACACACACACACATGCGCACACCAGATTTATTTTATAAAAATATCACTTAAAATAGCAGATACAGACACACAGTGTTTCTCCTCTCATTAAACTGATGCTGTGAATCACTGCTATCCTCTTAACCTTAGGGTGAGTTCGGTCTGTGAGCATCAGGAGCGAGCGCCAACCAGTAAAGTCAATAAGATCCTCATTGTTTACCTCTAAATATCTCAAATTAGCCTCCTGCTACTAAGTATATTCAATTCATTTAAGCCAGAGAGATAAGTGTCAGTTCACACTATATTTACACACTGTGTTTGTGTGTGTGTGTGTGTGTGTGTGTGTGTGTGTGCAGCCCTCAGTGCTGTGTTTTGTTCAGAATTTGCATGCTTAAGTCCATATGGCAACTTCCTTTTGACCTGCTTTCCCATCCCAGATGCATTGTCAGGGCTGTCAGCCGATAAAGAATCACTTGACTTGCTATAAGAAGTTCAAAAGGGGCGAAGGACGCGATGTTGATCCATGGAGAATCGGCCAAAGGGACACCCCTACTGCTCGCTGCTATCACTCCCATAGAGGTCGTCATATTATTGATGGGGAATGCTTATGTTAATTTCTTTAGGGGAGGGAGACATTTTCTTTTTTATCCTGCAAAAGGCTAAAAAAAAGTCAGAGAAGGAACAATTCCACATAAAGAAGCAGCATGAGGATCTGTCAGAGAAGAATATGTTTGTGTGGGAGCACCAGATATGATCTAATAAAGAACATAGGCATATGGGAAGGGAGGATCAGACATTGTAGGTCCATGAGACTAGTGTCTAGTCTGTCTATGATGGAAAAGTTTGTAGAAATAAAAGTCGAAATGACGGGTGCAGATTACCCCCATCCACCCCCCTGTCTGGCTGTCTGTCTGTCTCATGTGAAGGGAGGCACAAGTGACTTGGCAAAAGGATGAGGGTGGTGGATAACGTGATGGGGGGCTTGTAGGTGCATACAGGTCTATTATGAATATTACCCATAGACAGTCCTCTGTGGGCCGTGTCCGGTTCTGGGGGGAGGGTTGGGGGGGTCATCTGATAGCATCTCATTCGGAGGCATTAACGTTTGGACGTTTTGAAGAATCGAGGCTGTCTGCCGTCCTCCTGCCACTAGCTGTCAGCAGCAGCGTCTTATCCTCTGTCTGTCTGTCTGTCTGTCTGCCTCATCACAACTTCTAGAACGCAAGCTGTCCGTGCAAGAGATACTTTTTATGGTGACCAAACCGTTCCCATAATTACCCCATAATCATTATATAATCCTGCAACAAAGCCTCTATTGAAGTCCTGTCTTTTGTCAGCACGGGACACTGAATCTATAATTGCATTATTCAGTCTCTTCCACCCGCCTATAGAAGCATAATATATCAAAACCATCCCTGAAGCAGCGGTGTAGTTGCAGGACAAGTCCGGCCTGTGCAGGACGTCTCCTTTCTTCCTTTCTTCGTCGTCTTAACGTGTTTTTTTTATTATTTTACGCAAAAAAAAAGTTGTGCCAACTTCCATCAGGGTCTGAAACTGTACACATACAGTAAATACTTTTGTCCTGAAAAGTATTTACTGTGTTTTGCTTTTAGCTGACACCTCTATAGTTTCTCCGTCGAGGCGTGTGTGTGTGTGTGTGGAAAGACGCTCACCAAGTGTCGCATTATTAATGTATCACATTTTCAAATGATTCCGTTCGTTCTATACCGCGCTCCCACTTATTCTAGAATAAATACATCGACGGGAGAGAGAAGCGGGTCCCGTGAGGAGCCGGTTCGTGTGCTCCGGGATTGGCAACACAACGGGGCTTATTTACATTAAACACGCCACAAGGTTACAGTGCAGATAGATGAGCGTCATTTTTTATCACTCGTTACTTGTTTTAAGCGGTGAGTGACGCGCAGGACGCGCAGGAGGCAACGACACTCACTGAACCTGGAGTTGTTTCAAAGGCGCAGAGAAGAGGAAAAAAACACACTAGAAACAGTTGACTTACAAGGTAAGGAATGGTACTTTTTTGTCTTTTGGGGGGGTCTTTACGCGGAGAGGGTTTTATGCAAGTGGCTTTGAGCCCGCTCGGAGCGGCAGCCGGGCTCTCCGCTCCGGTGAGGGGCAGATTGTGACATAAAATGGGTGTAAAGTGTCTCGTGGGCAGTTCAAGGTCAGAACGATGATTGGGAATCGGCTGTGTGCTCGCGGACATGTCGCGGTGACCGGGTTATTTCTTTAAAAAAAACAAACAAAAAAAACGGGGCTCTGGTCACCGCGGGGCTCATCAGCTCGCCTTTCCCCCCCTCGACAGTCGTCGGTGAATACCGCAGGAGCCGGGATGCGAGCAGCCGCGCGGCGCTGCCCTCCACAATGGAGTGCCTTTTTAACGGCACAATGCATTTCACCTACCAGATAGGGGGAGTCCGAGCTGAGAGATGAAGGGAATACGCTGATGCCTGGCGATCAATGCATACCTTCAGCCGTCAGAGAGGGGCAGGGGAGGCACGAGGACAGGCGAGCGCTAAAGCCGTGTTTTCCATTTCAAACTCGGGATGACGCGCGGCGGGGAGCAGCTGTAGGGGGGGACGCGGTCGCCGAGTGGACACTCTCGAAACAGGTCCAGAGCGTACTTTTCGACACCCCCGTCATCCGGTCAACCCATATGGACATGCCTCATTATTCAGTGAACATTATCTCTCCCAACGCATCGCGTGCGCGCAGGACTTTCCCGGCGCTTCGCCAAATTTAAAAGGTAAGAAGAAGAAGGAGAAGAAGTGTGGAGCGTTTAGGCTTTACAGCTGGGTTGGACTTACCCGACTTGGGAAGTCAGTGTATGTGTGTGTGTGTGTGTTTTATTTTTATTTTATTTTGGGGGACAGGACGGGGGTTGTTTGTGCGGGAGCATCGCAGCAGGAGACCCCGATGTCTCCTCAACCCTGATTGAAATAACGGCAATTATCCGAAGCGTGTGATGGTCGTGAAAATAGCAGCTGGGACCAGGAACACAGGCTGCGATTCTCCACCACCTTCAAACTGAATGCACCAAGAAACTGCGTTAAAAAAACATACAAAAAAACCCCAAGATTAGTCTGTTGGCAGCAGGGGTTTTTAAACTCTCGAACCGTATGTGCGTAAAAGGACGCGCGGCTCCGCTTTACTGCGCTCGCAGTAAAGTCTGTAGAGACTTTTGGAAAAGTCCGAGTGTTAACACAGGAAACTTTTCTAGCGGCACTTGTGCCGGACGAGCGCGGAGGTAGAAGGAGCAGCTGAAGTTTCCCCGGTGCCGTCATGTGTCAAAACTTGTGAGATGGAAGAAGAGCCGGTGAGACCTGCCATTTTGTGCCGTGATCGACCTCTCTGATGAATAAGCAGCTGCATTCTGCTTTGACGAGACGTTGTGTTGGCATTCACACGAATGGG